>JALIZH010013144.1:0-37651 GCA_030522465.1 Rhipicephalus appendiculatus
GAGAGCCACGATAGTTGGATCTCGCTTGATCTCCACAATTACGACATCTGATTCTTTCTCTGCAGCTACAGGTAAGCTGAAGTGTGGTTCTTCAATGACTAGTACTGCGTTAGTTAAAACAGTTTGTACTCGTTAATGCACCCGAAGCTCTCACATGTCGCCATTGTGTACTTCATTAGGCTGAAAGAGCGCCCTAAATTGCTCATTTTGCACTCAGCCAGTGGCAACGCCAAGTGTAAGCTACTTAGCTACTGTCGGAGGAGGCCTGGATGGCTCTCGAGAAGTGCCGACACATGTTACATGGGCTACACATTTTTTTGACAATTTTGCCGCAAGTAGGCCGCCTATCAGGATCGAACTTGCTGAGGAGCTCCTCAAACTCATCAGGTAACTGTTATGGACAACAGAAGATCCCTGCAAACAGCACTTTCTCGACAGTAGGCCCTTTTTATCCTGACCAAGGCGGGGTGTCCTCCTAGCTGAAGGGCAACGCTCGCGTATGACTCTGGCGCGGCCATGTCGCGGGTAGCTTTCCTTCCTCACCGGTCATGGCCGAACAATACAGTACGCCAAAGAAGGCAAACCAAACGACCCCCCTGAGCTGACGATGCGTCGAACAGCCTCCGATGATGTGCCGAGTATCCAGGTCACGCTCAGCAGACGATGAGAGCAACGCAGCCTTTCGACCGGACAGCGCCGTCCGCCTGAGTGACGTTGGGCCAGTACGTGATATGCGCAGCAGTTAACCATGACGATTGCCCTAGCTCTCCTTGTTGACCATGTTAGGATCGATTCCACTAATGACACGATACCCGTCTGTACACCAGAACGCCAACGGGCCGAGGTCCACTGCAACCGCACCAAGGCCGGTTAGAGAAGCTTGAAAGGTATTCCAGAATATTGATTGCGAAATACAACTAATCCCACCGGGATGACATCCAAGCAGTTGCGAGTCAGTGCTCGTCTCATTGCATCTGTCTTTGTCCTAATGTTTCATTCAGGTTCATTTTAGGCTTCCAGGACATGTAATTCGACATAAGTACTCTGGAACACTTTTCCGAGTATGCCCCAGTTTGAAAGAAGGATCCTGACAAACTAGCGAAAGTGCATGTTCGGCTAGCCTAAAATAAAGCTTTTATAATACATTTGTCCCTGACGAAACGAGCTATTTCGGATATGTTATTTTTTCAGAAATACCAAACATGCATTCCTAATAGAAATACAGTAATGTAAATCCAACACAGGTACTGTTATACTTTATTTTTCGGGATGCTGATTCTCTACAAAGCCATTTGTTAGGTGCAGCAGAATGTTACGGTGGGTTTGAACTTGAAAGTGAAGCATACCGCTCGAATACCTATCCACAAACATTGAATTTAAAACGTATTCATTTGTTTTACGCCCACTATATGCTTTCCTCAGAAGATTGTTGCAATAATTGAAGTTAAGCAACAGGAGCTTCTCGAATAGGCTGTCTTCTGGACAAGGTTCGGCCGGACTCAACAAATGACTCGTGAATGACAAAAATCTTTCTATGGCTGAAGAAGTACACAAGTTTGTATTGTAACTAATAAATATCGTCTCCATAAGGCTGACAACACTGTATCCGCGGTTCTGCTGTCATCGGCAGGAGATGTTTCACAAAATGGATAATTCTGTGCGGGTGGCTAAATGACCACGTAGCTAACTGGTGGCGTGCCTTTGATCGGATTTGCACGAAAACATTTTCCTTTCCTTATTGGAAACAGGTCAGCTCATTTGCAACAATAAAGTAACAGTATACAGGTGTCCTGCCCAATGTCGTTATGTAATCGATATATTGTAAAAGTAATTCACTATGCTGAGATACAAATACATTTCTCAAATGTGTCTATGTACTGAAAATACAGAAACACAAGAGTATCTCAAAATTACGATCGCGATACTCTTATAACGCCATACTGCCCATTTCTAACAGCCCGTTCAGACCAGCTTGATACTACTGTGACGGCATACATCCTGGTGCCCGACAACTCGGTGCGTGGGGTAGTGTACAGGGCGTACAGATTCAAGACGGACGATAAGATGTACGCTGAACTTCGCAACAGTAACCCTGACCTGTCGGTTGTGAGAGCGCGGAAATAGGGCGGGAGCCCTATTTCCGCGCTCCTATTGTTTGGGCTTCGTCGAAAAAAGTACGCCTGGATACCTGAACTCGACCATCTGCTCGTGCGGGCAACACAAAAAGGTTCCCTAATCACATATTGGCCAAGAGAGTGAAAAAATGTATATTCAGTTTTCTTTCACTGAGCTCTTCATGTGTTCGCTGAAAACCAGCTACAGATATGTTTAGTATTGCGTAAGCTTTCTGCACTATAGCGTTTACTTTGTTGGCATTAACTGCAACAGCTCTATCATGGGCGTATATTAGGATCTCCATCGAGGTCAGTAGGATCGGCATGCAGTTAAGATTCGACAGGGGCCCAAAAACGGTACCTCATGGCATTTATGTCTTCATAATTAACAGCGAAGTTTGAAGCATACGCATACGGACCATTTGTTGACGTTGGCTTATGTAACTAGAAATGAAATCATAAATGGTTGCCAAGAATCAGTAGTGTTATATTTTTTAGCGAAATATCACAGTCATCCTAAAATAAAAGTAAATAAATCTTCATCATGTTTTTTTTTAAGTCGAGAAAGACTATAGCTACAAGCAGGTATTATGTATAGATGTGTTAATTTCCATGGTAAAGTAGAGGTAGATGTGTAGTAGTAGAAGTGTAGTGGTAAGACCGAAAACAAGGTTGGTCTGAGCAGAGTGAACAATATTTTTTCTGAGCTGTGCGTGCGTTTTGCTTTAATTTCATTTATTATAGTCAAGACAGGTTAAGATCAACGTATAGAGGGATGAGATGGATCGCTATTTTAGATTATTTGCAAATCCTGAACATTTTTTAGACCAGACGGGTATCTTGATATAAGATAGGAGTAATTAAATACATGTCCTAAGGTAGGCTTCGAAATGTTAGTATTATGGTTTCCTTACAACGCTTTAGTCTCGTCTGATCCACTAGCTTTACCTCAGCCTAAATTGACAACAGCGGTACGAGTTTCGTGCGAAACTCGCACTGCTTGTTACGTATGCGCAACATTTCAGTTTAACTTCTGTGTTGCACTAATCTGTTGCGTTCATTATCACTTAAGATACGCAAAATGTGTAGAGATGTTAGGAATAACAAGCTCGACTGCCCATCTATAGCAGTAGTAACATTCTACTTGTCATTGGGATATTGTTCCCGTTTTTCTGCGTTCCCGCGTTCGTTCGCGCGTAAACAAATTGCCAATTTCTAATATTTTATGTTATTTCCATACCTCCTGAACGCGGTAGTGGCATTACTGCTGGGGGGTGCATATACAAAGTCAATATAGTTAACGACATTTCTGCGATAGTACACAAAAAAGAAAATGCAACATATAATAACAACAACATAAAACAACAGCAGCATGCAAACAAAATTCCAATACATTATGGCAATAGCAAACAGGCATAGAAGGAGTAACACACATGTCACAAATCACAACGATGAGAAAAAGCAGTGTCGCCACTTAAGTTGACGGTATCTTCGGGAAGTTCATTCCATTCTCTAGTTGTTTTTGTTTAAAAAGCGCCGGGCCTGCGCGGAAAGCGCAGCACAGTCACAGCGAAGGCTGGAATAGCGGCCTTTCTAGAGCCTTTTTTTAAACACTATTGGGACTACTACAAGCACACTTGCATGGTACCCACTACGCCGTAAATCATCATAATTTTTGTGTCATGGGGAAGCGTCCACTATGCCATTATTCGTCATTCTTCGGAGAAGCGTAGTGCCCGCTACACACCTGTAAGGCATCATGTGCACTTTTTTGATGCTGTGGCTGACGACGGAAGAGTTATGCCTGAGGTTTTTGTAATGGGTTGAAGCATTCAACGACCGAGTTGTTACGCAATTCGCATTGTGGGACGTCTGGTTGTTACTCTACTGTTCTACAACTCTTTATTACACATGTTAACGCGATTTCTTACCCCGCATGAAGCCTGCATAGGGTCAGTTGGGAACAGTGTTTCAAGCGCCGGCGTAGCTCAGTGGTAGAGTATTGGGCTGCCAGGGAGAGGGCGAGGATTCGATTCCCATTCTGTCCTCGGCATTTTTTATTCATTTAGTTTTTTCTTATTTCCCGCGATAGTGGTCACGGACACCGCAGACGGCGGCAGCTGACAACTACGGCGCCAGAACCGGCCCTTTTTGTGATCTCATAACAGCTTTAGCTGTAAAAAAAAATCAGCTGGCAATACTAGTTGTTCTGAGTGCTTATTCTTGTAGTTTATGTGTGTTCACATCTTTTAGAGCGATATGTCTTATATGTACAACGCATCTCGCCTAACATATTAAGAGTTTGGGTATTTACATAGGTCACTCGCCAGGCATATATACAGCAAGTTTGTCACTCTGTGTGGCCACTCTCCTCATCTTTACACAACGAAACGTATCTATATAGCCGCGTCGTCCACCGAAAATTTTGTTAGCAGTAATACAATTCAAACTTTCGTTACAGTTTCACCATGAAAAACGTCACATGGAGGAAGAAAACTTCTTTACCATTTCTATATCGATGTTTGGAGGTCTTGTGACAGGTTCGTATTTCTCACTTGTGTCAAGATCAGCCGCCGAGAACACGGCAGAGATGATAAAGACCAAAGCCACAAGAAGTCGTTGGGCCGCCATAGCATGAAAAGCGATTAACTCAGATGCATCTCGGAGAATGGCTCTGTTTATATGGACGTTGCCTAAAGGTTCTTGAGGGCGCCTCTAGGGCAACGGAAAGCTGCGCGACATTTTAAGCCTTTGTCAATGCACAGTTCACTTTTAATGTTTATTCCAGCTCGGTCATTTCACCTTGATTATAATTCTATTATCTTCCACCGTCGAAAGCTCGGGCGCATTATACAAACGTTATAGGTTCAGTCCCTGTCGTCCTCAACTTCTATTTTTGTCATTTTTGATATTTTTGACATTTGAAACATTAATTTAATGACCCCTATGTCTTCCATGGATTTATTATCTGTTGCTTTGCATTAAGGTTGACGGAGTGTAGGTATTCCGCAGTCTGTGTCGGCGCTGTGTTGCACCACTGACATCTCTAGCGTTGTTTGACAGTCGGTGACGTCGGCGTCTAGTCTCCACGGGTACACTTCCGAAATCGATGCTCGCAATAGTCGATGATTGCAATAGCATTTTCATCATTCATGATTCATAGAACACCTGGGGGTACTTCTGCGGCCACGATGAAAAAGTCCTTGACGTGGATTGGCGAGATGTTTTTTGAAAAGGCGCCGATGAGTCAGCAGAATGAGGACAACTAACGCCTGTATACCCTAGGAGTAGCAATGACCTTGCCTTCAACGTACCCTTAGTTCATGTCCAATGATCGTGTCAATATAAATGTCACGCCACACAATTAAGAACTGGTGATACTGATGACGTGCCTGGCAAATCCAGTGGAGCTTTGCTTCACTACATAGTGAGCGCTGTGGATGTTCATTACGTAATTGTTCGAATATTTTGGTCACCCCACAGTAACCTGTACACGACGCCTGGTTCCTATTGTATCTGATCAATTCTGGAAGTTGCGGGCTTTCAGCATTAAGTTCATATTCACGGGGTGTAGAAAAAGTCGCCTCTTTTGCAGTATTCTCCACGCCGGAGATTTCGGCAATGCAGCTTTAGCACCCACACTACGAATAGTTCTTATGGGAGCTTCTGAAAACGTCGACGATATTGTCACGTGGTTGTGATGTCCACGAAGGCACCAGGCGACGTGTCCAAGATGAAACTCTTGATTTCGCCGAACTTGTGGCCGGGAAACGGAAAGTCGGATTACAGAAAGCAAGGCACACTGTACAATGATAGCGGCGAACGGAGCGTCGGCCGTCGAAAAACTGACAAGCGGTGAAGCGCGTCGGCATTTATACATGTGCCGTCGAATATTCCAGTGTTAGCGGTAGTGGGCACGCAAGTTCCAGAATAATCTGTAGTGTTCACGTTGGGCGCATAATCACATCGGAAGGTTCTAACATTATCTCGATGGTTCTTATTAAATCGGCGCGTTTTGCGCAAGGCCACACTTACACGTGTAATGGGGCGATAACAAAACTTCAGAAAGGAGTGTGGCATTGCCCCTTTCTGAAAAATGCATCGTGCCGATGCTTTAATAGAACATGAAAGTACTGCAATAAGGAAGAAAGAAAGTACAATAACCAATAAATACAAGCAATAAATTACAATAATGAAGTAAAAAGTACAGTCCTAACACGCGTGAAGTGGCTTTAGCCACACGACATGCACGACTGCGGGTCGCGTACGGCGCCGCTGGAAGTTCGTAATGCCATCAGGGACAACCTCATAGACTAGAGCGCCTAGACGTCGAAGCACCTTGTATGGCCCGAACTATCGTCGAAGGAGTTTTTCAATAAGCCACGTCGTCGTAAAGACGTCCATACCCAAACGCGGCCGCCGGGCTGGTATTCCACGAAGCACCTTGAGGTACAGCGCATCCAGGACGGGACAGAAGAAGACGCATGACACATACACAGCGCTGTGTATGTGTCATGCGTCTTCTTCTCTGTCCCGTCCTGGATGCGCTATACCTCAAGATACTATGGATAACCAACAAGCCCGCCGTGCAACCTTATTCCACGAAGCGTCGCCGAAGATTGTAGGGGCGGCTGTCAGTCGTCTGCTGATGCTTGATGCGTAGGCGGGCGAGCTGTCGGACTTCTTCGGCGCACTGCAAGTAGGCGGTCACGTCGATGTTTTTCTCGTCGCAGACATTGGGCAACATGGCGTCGAGCGTCGTTGCCGGGCTCCGTCCGTAGACCAACTTGTATGGCGTCATATGCGTCGTTTCTTGCACGTCCGTGTTGTACGCAAATGTCACATACGGAAGGATGACATCCCACGCCTTTTCCTCGACGTCGACGTACATGGCCAGCATATCGGCGATGGTCTTAATTAGACGCTCGGTGAGGCCATTGGTCTGTGGGTGGTATGAGGTGGTCCAGCGGTGACTTGTCTGGCTGTACCTCAGGATCGCCCGAGTTAGGTCCGCCGTAAAGGCCGTACCCCTGTCGGTAATGAGGACCTCTGGGGCTCCATGACGCAGGACGATGTTCTCGACGAAGAACTTTGCTACCTCGGCGGCACTGCCTTTGGGCAGTGCCCTTGTCTCGGAGTAGCGGATGAGGTAGTCAGTAGCCACGACGATCCATTTGTTTCCGGCATTCGACGTTAGGAACGGCCCCGGTAAGTCCATGCCGATTTGCTGGAAAGGCCGGGAAACGGAAAGTCAGATTACAAAAAGCAAGGCACGCTGTACATACAATGATGGCGGCGATCGGAGCGTCGGCCGTCGAAAAACTGACAAGCGGTGAAGCGCGTCGGCATTTATACATGTGCCGTCGAATATTCCAGTGTTATCGGTAGTGGGTACGTAGGTTCCAGAATAATCTGTAATGTTTGCGTTGGGCGCATAATAACATCGAATGGTTCTAAGATTATCTTGATGATTCTTAGTAAATCGGCGCGGTTTGCGCAAGGCCGCACTCACACGTGTAATGGGGCGATAACAAAACTTGAGGAATGAGTGTGGCATTATACCTATCCTACATCCTCACCCAAAATTGAACATTTTTCCGCGCCGTGTTGAGGTCCCTTTTCGTGTTACCCTCTTTTATGTACAGCCGCGTCCACGTCTGTGTAGAGCACGTGAGCACCCGAATTTGCTTGGCCGAGTGACACCTAGCACTGGTTACAGGGCGTGAGGTGGTGTGACTGGTAGTATGCGTGGCCTGACAGGCATAAATATCAGGGCACATTGCTTTGAACCAGATACTTTGTTAGTAAGCGCCTTTGTTTTGCCACCTGTGCGCATTAGCTGCGTTCTACAGTTACGTGGACAGGGTTGTACGCACAATGCGCTCTAAGGCAAAATTACCCGAAAGAGGAGTAACGGTACCCAATAAGCGCGCGCGATGAACGGATAGACCGTTGAAAGATGAACGGATAGACCGTTTGCACACTGAACGGTGATACGTTCCGTTCCGTGTGAAAACCGTCGTCAAGGGAACTAACCATCCTCCTCGCTCTTGGGTCAGTCTTCTCATTTGTTTTCATAGAGGCGCGTTGGCGGTTGTGCCGCGCTCGGTGAGTTCGACGATTTAGAAACTACGCCGCGGTGCCTTAGATGAGCACGTATGCCGCGCATGCGTGGATGAGCGTGTGGTTCTGCTTTTACGTTTCGCCGCACCCATGAAGTTTGGAGCTGGTCGCGACACGCCGCGACGCCGCGCTGTATTTCTCCGGCTAGGGTGCGCCGGCATAGCAACGGCACTGGCTGGGAATGGCGGCCGAGAAGACAGGCCTATCGGATCGATGATATCAATCTGACTCTGGCCAGAAATCGGCGCTGGATTCCTTCACAAGTAAGTGATCATACTTTATTCTGCCGTACCTGTCGCTTGCGGGAAACGCATCACGCTTGTTTGCAACGGGCTCGATCGTGTTGTGTATATCGCGCGCACGAAATGCATGTCGAAGGTCGGCTTGGGCGTCAGCTCGCCTGTGCTTTGTGACTGCCTGGAAATTGGCCGACATTGCCGTCGGCCGCCTGTACGCTCTCGCCACGGTGATGAGCTGCGGGCTCGCGATATTGGGCAGAGGCCTCGCCACTGCGGTGCGACTCGTCCAAAACGCACTGCTGTTGCCGTCAATGAGCTCGGTTGTATGTCGCGCGCTTGAAGTGCACGAGCAGCTGGCGGTGGCTTCAGCTAGCCGACTTAAACTGTGCTTCGGAACTCTGTGGAAAGTTTTCGCCATTGCAGTTGGCTTCCCCGTCAATTGGTCGCAAGCAGCTCAGCGCCGTTCGTGGCGGCCGTGGTGGCGCTGGCGGAGGTCCCGCGTTCGCTCGTTGTACTCTGCCGCTCACTCCACGTACTTTTGAGAAAATTTGTCGTCATTACCGTTGGCTTCCTCGGCGCTCGCTAGGAAGCAGCTCTGCGCCGTTCGTGGCGGCGATCCCGCGTTCACTCGCTCTTCTGTACGAGGTTCGCTGGAGGCAGAAGCTCCGCTTTCGACCCCGCGTTCGCTTGCTCGAGCTGTATATGACGCCGCTCACAGAGAACTCGTTCGCGGCTCGGCGGTCGTGGTGCCTAGGCATGATGTCTGTGGCTGCAGCACTTGAGCTGTTGTGCTATGTGACTCGAAATGCGTTTTCGATGATGTGTGACATCACGGTGAAAATGTTTGCATGTCATATTTTAGACGTGCGTATTTATTTAACCTTGCACGTATTTGCCATGTGCGTGTATCTTCATCCTCTCTGTCACGTGTGACTAACTATTTGCAATCTTTTTGTGCAGCCGTTGTCCACTACGTGCAGAAGGCTGCGTGCGCTGGTGCATGCACTGCCGGTCATCTATCGCTTCCGTTGGAGCAGCTTCAAAAAGACGACTGTACGAGATATGACAACGCAGCTAGACCTGAATTTGATATCAGCAGTGAATTCATAGAATATATGGCGAAAGTTTATATGTGTATAGAAACACTATATATGTATATAGAAACATTTCACTGTCTCACTTTTGACGTGTTGCACTGACTGCGAAAACAGTGAAACAAGCATGACTAAATATTTTTTCGCGTCTTCTTTTCCGCGCCATTTGTTTCTCACTGCGGAAAAAACACGCGAAAAAAGAATTAAGCCTTCCAGAGAGCCGTGCAAAATCATCCCTGGGGATTAACGCATCATTTGAACTGGGGATTATAAGTTCATCCTAGTGGAGTATGAGTGGACCAAGCGTTCGTCCGGTGAGGTGCAACTGTGGGGACTAATGGTTGCCCGGTAAGGGTTAAATGTGAAGACGAAATGTTAGTCCATTGAGGTGCAACTGTGGGGACTAACGGTTGCGCGCGAAGGTGTAAATGTGAGGACTAAATGTTAGGTGCCGTTAGTCCTTAAAGGGACTAATGGTTGTGGCAGCCCCATTAGTCCTAAAAAGGACGAACCGCACGCCCTTTTAACACCATTTTGCCTTAGAGTGTGGTCATTGAGCCTGGGCGCGCATCTGGGTGCCAGCGTTGTAACCGCTTAACCACGGCGATGCCTGTAACTTTACCCAGCTTTTAATAATAAAATTGATTCTGATGTCAGCTGGTATACTTTTGAAGTGAGCGAAAATAAGATCACTAGTGCGAGCTCCTTACCCGGTAATTGGTAGGAAAACTTTCAAGCCAGGAAATAACAACAACAAAAAAATCACAGCATATCCACGGGGTGAATTATGATGAGTGGGCGAAGCTCCGGAGGGAATCATCGGTAAACCGCGAATCTTCCGTGTAATTGGCCCAGTCGATCATCATGTAAAGACGTGAGAAACACTGTGTGTATATATACAGATCAACTTTTATTTGTTGTTAGACGATGGATGGCTTGCGGTGTGCCTTCATTATGACGGCTTTATGGTCCGTGAAATGAAGGGATAGCGGTTACTGTATGGGTTGCAGTGGAAAATTTGCAAATACTAGGTCTATGCATGTTCCCCGGATCCTGGTAGGTTTCATATGGTCAAACGATATACATCTGTGTGCATATCTACAAGCCATATGTTGGATAAGCCAATTATTGTCAATGATGTCCACGTTAAAGTCCCCCAACTACTACAAATGGTCCATTCTTGTACCTGTCGAAGCGCGTCGACTGTCTTGCAGACAGTCGACGCGCTTCGGCCTCGTGGGCAAGCACCTCGGGATTCTGTCTGCGAGCGCGCGCTGCTGCCGCCGCCTTGCGCGCTCGTCGCTCCGCAGGATCCATCCGGCGACTCCGAGTGAAAGTGAAAGCGTACGTCGCCGCGCTAAATCGAACGATCGTCTTCCTCCAATGAGAAGCGCCACACGTGTAGTGAGTACATTCCACTATACTGGAACGCGCTCATTGCACTATACTTAAACGTGCTTATACTTCATCGTTATCACGTGTAGTGGGTACATTCCACTATACTGCGTCATCGTCATCTTTATCACGTGGAGTGGGTACATTCCATTATAGGTGGCTATCTACCTACCTACTACTACTACTACTACTACTACTACTACTACTACTACTACTACTACTACTACTACGACAACTACAGAGGAGGGACAGACCCACACCCTTAGGAGCTTCGCCCCTAAAAAACAGTGATGCGCCAGGGGAAACGTCATCGCGCGTGTCACCTGCTATTTGCACTCGACAATCGCACGGCTGTCTTGATATGCGCGAAGAGAAGGAAACAACACCTTCATTTCAATTTTCACATTGTATTCTCTTGCGCATGTTGCTTTCATCAGCTTCCGCCTGGTAATTTTGTCGTGCTTACTACACATCAGGGCTGGGCTGAGGCCAGAAAAGTTTTCCGGAATACAGATATTTAAACACATGCGCTGGAAGTGTAAAAAAACAGATAGTGAGATACATTTGTCTTTGACGTAATGGGATATATCGGAGATACGTTTGCAAAAAATACGAGAAAAGTATACCGGAACGCAGTTATAAGAATTCATGTATTGCATTACTTTTTTTTTTATATTTCGGTGTTGCTGATACCCGCAAATACATTCATGAAAGCGCAGCGTAATATTATCAAAAATGTTGCAACGCATTGAAACTTACAAGTAAAGCATATCACCCGATTCACTAACGCACACGAGTGACTATACAGGAAGTAAATAACTGTATCACTGAGAAAGTCTGCTTTGTTGAGAAGGCTGTTCCTTTAACAGTATTTGGGCAACACCAGCTTCTGAAATATGTTGTATGCTAGACAGTATCGGTTCGGCTCGTAAATTTGTCGGCACAACGGACAATACTGCCTCAGTGGTTCTGCCGTCAAGGGCATCGGATGCTTTACCACAAGGGCTATTCCTTGCTGGTGGAACCCTTCGCCGCCCTCCCTGTGTCTACGACTGGGGGCGCGCCTTTTCTTCGCCTAGCACAAGAAAGGGTCCCTTTCCCCTTCGCAAACACGTGGGATCATTTCCAACAAAAACAAAAGCAACGAGGTACCCGTGTCCTTCACAGTATTTCGACATCATCGCTACATCCCAAAAGTATTTTACTACTGAGATACAAATACCTTTTTGAAATGTACCTAGATACAGAAATGAAGATACTTAAAAGTATCGGTGAGGAACTATCGCGATATTCTTGTATTGACGTACTGCCCAGCCCTGCTACACATGCGGAAAACATGTGTTACACATCCTTTGTTCTGACCAGTACGCACGAGCCGACACTTCATTGCATGCGTAAATTTTATTTCACCACAAACATGAATGATTAGAAAAATGTGGTATATTTAATGCTTTTTGTAGCAACGCATCGCAAAGTTAAAATACATTTTACGACGCAATAATGTGCAGCAGATTATCTCATGTGTTAAGTACAAATAGAGGCGCGCTGTGTTGCGGCTACACAAAGATAATCCACCTTCCTACAAGTCTAATATGTACAGAAAAACGGTACAGAGGTCACGTTCATCTGCTGTCGACAATACAGAGAAACCGAAGCAACTTATTATAACAACACTCATTTTGTGAATATTAAAACTGTCACGAGCAATAGATTGGCATATTTGACATAATTGAAACTGCTTTTAAATTTTTGTAAATGATATATTTGAACATGGAAAGCGCTGCTATAACTAGAAAACTTTCAGACTCTCAGCATTGCCCAACTTATGTTAACCGTCCAATAACTCTGTTTTTTTTCTCTGTCCTTCTGTGTTAATCTACTGGTATATATCTCTGTCTTGCTCTTTGTTTTTCCTATCGCTTCTTCGTGTGTTTAACTCCATCTTTTTCTGCCTCTGTCTTGCTTCTTTTTATATTTTTATGAATTTATTTTCTTTATTTCTAGGTACTTTTTACTTTCTCTTTCTTCTGATCTCTGTCTTTCTCTCTTTTTCCATTGTCCTTGCAGTCATCCTCTTGTCTATCCGAGTAATTGCATCCCACACCAGGCAAATCGGCACTAGTTCTGAGATACAAGTAGAAAATGAAGAAGAGGACGCAGAGCGCGCGCGCCAGCCCAGTTATTGCACACATGATTATGATAGCTTTTTACATGGCCGACGGAGTTTCCCCTCACGAAGAAACTTGATCTTGTGTTTACTCGACAGTGGGACTTCACAATTCCTGTGGCGCATAGCCAACCATGCTTTTTTTATTCACCCGACAAGGAGCACTATTGTAAACAGCTTGGTTGCTAAAAGAGAGCAGGACAGAAAGAGAGAAAATAAAAGAAAATGGAGAAAGAACAAAAGAGGCAGAGAAAAAAATGACAGCATGAAAGAGGGCACGACAATTAGAGCGGAATATCGAAGGAAGGAGAAAGAAAAAAGAGATAGATAAAGAGCGAAAGAAAAAAGTTAAAATAAACAGACAGCCAGAGGCAGAAAAAACAGAGAAATAGAAAAAAAATACAAAGAATAAGAGGCGGGAAAAAAAATCTCAGCATGTCCACGAAGTGAAATCATGACGAGTGGGCGAAGCAGTGGGAATCGTTCTTACTTCCAATCACCCGTGACATTGCCCACCCCCGCATGTAAATGAGTGACAACGCGTGTGTACCGTATATAGCGCGTGTTTTTGCTGTTGAGCCGCCGCTTCCCGCGCACTCAACCCCATGGTAGCAGCTTGTTCTCGGCGTTGCCGTTTTGCCGCTGCTTCCCGGAGCTCTCGCCTACGGGGCAGCTTGCTGTCTGCGTAGACGCTGAGCCGCCACATGCCGCGCTCTCGCCCCCCGGAGTAGCAGCTAGTTGTCGGCGTTGCCGCTTTACCTTTCGCGGGCGAAAGGGCGTTCGCGTTCGTTTTCATCCATGGCAGAAAGAGAATGTGTGGCCTGGAACGCGCTTATTCTTCATCACCATCAGCGTCATCGCGTGTTCTGTGCGTCGACGTTGCCTTTCCCGGCCGAGAGCACCTTGACGTTCGTTTTCATCCATGGCAGAAAGAAAATGTGTGGTCTGCAACGCGCCTATTCTTCATCGCCATCAAAGTCATCGGGTGTGTGCGTCGGCGTTGCCTTTCCCGGGCGAGAGTCCGGGAAAGGCAACGCCGACGCACAGAACACGTTGCTCACGTAGTTCTGTTGCAGCGCGAATTTCAGTCTAGCTGCACGTTGTTATCACAGTAGAGAAGAAAAAACAAGATGTTTATTGAAAAGCATGATGGATAGCGACATTCGTGCTCTCAATGACTCTGATTTCTATGGAGTGGGCTCTTCAAAAGAGCAGTATTGACGCTTCCGTTCTTCAGCGGAATGGAAAAACAACCTTTGCTTGTAATATTGTTGTAAATGGCAACAAAATACGCAGCTTCACAAGAAATTCTAATATTTGAAAAGACAAGTCATTAGAATGTTATGGGTAGGGTTTAAAATGTTAATGTGTATTGGCAACCTATATGCAGTTCGTGGCGCGATAGTAAAATTGCTTCGAAATTCCCCAGTGATCTTTCTATGTACACAATTTCCTAATCTGGTCGTCTGCCATAGTACATTTTTCGCCTGTCTTCCTATCAGCTGAAGCAGGGTGAGCGGCAGCGGCCGAGAGATAGCACGGCTTGTCGCTGTCCCCATATACTGGGCGTGTACACGTGACATTCCTTAAGTGGTATCCATGCTGTTACAAGGTGTTACAAGAGCTTCCCAAATACTGCCAATGTCTTACTGACAATTGCCATTTGCTTCCGCCTCATACCACCTGAAAGCTCAGTCCCCTCTTTCAGGGAAGCGAGTTTAGAAGTTTGGGGGGGGTTTTATAAAGCGGTGAGAGTTTCCTCATAATTTTCGTCATGCAATCCAGCGCGTTGAACGACATCGCACATACATATGCTACGTAGACTTTGCAGATGGAAACACCTATGCACTGGACAAAAAAATAAACTAATAATGGGAGTAAGCGCTCGCCTCATTCCGTCGCAAAGCGTAAACGGCTAAACGAACACCTTTCAGTACTTAGCGTATGTTCTGCAACGGATGTGGTCTCAATGCTTACGCGGTATTTTTGAACTCCACCTTGCTGTTCTCGTGTATTTTAGTTCACGCATCGTAACGTTTCGACACACCAATTGCAACATCACTAGCTACTTGTGAATGATGAACAGAAGCTAGAAAGAGTGTGTGCTTTCATGTGAATAACGGCGCCTGGCAGTGAAGCTCGACGTCTTTTTATGACTGCTTTTCTGTGTTGCTCAAGTATATGTTCTGAAAGCAATAATGTCTGCCTGTGCTGCCGTGGAAACGCATGCGTATGTGCAGAGGTGATTACCAGATTCGTGAAGGCAGTACGCCCGCAAATACAATTACGCCAGCTCTTCCCTCTCCTCCACGAAATTTACTCATGTGCCTTCTCTTGCGTCGTCTTCCACACACTCGCCACGTTTTTTTCTTTTTTTTTTTTACTTTTCAGTTATTGCGGTACCCTGTGGTATATTGAAGCGCCGGTAACATGTGGACGGACACGGCCGGCACACAATATATATATATTGCCACACTCCTTTCTCAAGTTTTGTTATCGCCCCATTACGCGTGCAAGTGCTGCCTTGAGCGAACCGCGCCGATTGACTGTGAACTTTCGGTGAGAGCTTGTGTATCGGTGAGAGTTTGATTGACTTTCGGTGAGAGCTTGTGTGCGTAGCTGAAAGCGCGTCTCATCGATGGTCATCGCTCCTTGTTCGGACACCGTACAAAATGAAAATGGTTCATTTAGGTTAACGAATGTCCAGACTGCACTTAACAGTCATCCTTACACTTTAGAATTGCGTGTACTTAAAGCGAGAAGCGACGGTAACATGTGGACGGACACGGCCGGCACACTAGGCCTAACGGCCGCTAGGAGAGTCACTGGGGAGGACCGATCTCGGCGCAGCTGAGTTGCGGTGGTTGAAGTTTCTGCATGTAAGCTTGGGAAGCTTTCTAAGTGTTAACTAAAATGCTGCTGAGGTAAGTGGAAGGGCAAACATTGCCAGAGATGCGTTTCCGGTGCGGGGATCTCGAACGACGGCTGTTTTTCTGGCCTCCGTTGGGTGAGGTTGCGAAGCCAGAGCTCATTTGCTTCTCGCCGAGTGTGGGGCGATGTAACGATTTGCTGTTTGTGGTAGAATCGACGCCTCCAGACTTATATACACTGCAAAGTGGATTCATCACAATAACCCATCCATCCCTAAAGCGAGACTGGTATATGTGCGGGGCATGCACAAAACGTGCATTCATCGCTGCTACGAGCTCCGCAAGAACGCCGTTATTGACTCTGCGTGAATTAGAAAAAAAATCATGCTAAAAAGCAAAATTATCAGCGTTGGTTCCTTTGTGTTATTAACAGAATTTTTTTGACATTCCAAAGGGAAAAATAAAAATGACGCTGATTTCGCATATATCACATAAAATCTGGCGCTTATCATTCGCTTTCTCTGCGAAGCTAATAGTGGTGAAAAAGTTTGGGACCTGTTAGGATAGCATCGATTGGTACCATCGAATCAGATATTCTATATTCAACGATAAAGAAACATTCCGCCGCATACACTACAAAAAACGTGTATGCCGCACAAGAAGAAACAGCGCAGGCTCCAGTGGGCACCAGCACACTCCAGTGAAAATTCCAGCGGTTCCAGCGCTTCCCAGTACACGCCAGCGTCACAGCGGCCAAGCCAACATCCCTACCATTGTTACCCAGCTCCGTTCCAGTGCGCTCACCGAACTGCCAGTGAATCCCAGCGTGTACCAGTGTTCCCAGTGCGATCCAGTGCCAAAAAACGTACTGGCATCTCGCTGGGGGGTGCTGGAACGGCGCTGATTTTTGCAATAGGGGGTGCTCCTTTGAAAACCGTCGCAAATATCCCACAAGCGTTTCTGAGGCCACGCACGTTCTTGTGTCCGTTTTAGGGCTGAAGCAACCTTAGGGGCGAGGCTTGTACATTTGTTTGGCGTCCGTGCGCACGGCACGGCACAGCAGAATGCCCACTGCCTTGAAAATACGCGAGAGGGCCCCTAAAAAAGGTTTTACAATAGATTTCAACGTAGACGTAGGCTAACTATAACGTAAGAAATCACTGTTCCCGGCGAAAATAACCTATCGAGAAGAGTATCGATGAGTTCATCTCCACTAAAATGTGCCTAGTCGTTGAGCTTTCTCAAGGAAACCTCCAACACAAAGGCACACGTCGAGCAGTATATGTTGCCACAAATTACCCATATTAAAATGGTATTTTTTACACGGTAAAATGGCGGATGCTTGGACTCACTTTCGAGGCATATGCTTGTTACGTAGTTATGATGTTTGAACAACGTGCAGGTTCTTAATTAATGAGTGTCCGAGACGTCGCCACAGGCACCCATGTAAGGACGAGTCCGTTTGCACACAACATTTAATACACGCACTCAAAACGAACACACATAGCACCGACGGAAACCGAAAATAACAATACACAACTAAACCGTGAAATGAGTCCTACGCTAGCAGTTGCTAAGGCGGACGGAGAAGCGATGCACGAGCGCGCTGGTCTCACCAAGGTCAGCCGTTGGTGACCGATTTCGGAAAGGATCTCGCCGACGGATAGACGGAACAGTCTTCCAAGGCTGCAGTTCGAAGAGCAGGCATGACGCCCTAGCCGCGCCCCGGCCGGACACCTACGCCAGAGCTCGTGCCCGAAGCCCGAGAGCTCAGCGTGTCCACGGGCACAGGACGCCTCGAAGCAGGACCTTTTCACAGACGCGCCGTCATTGCCTGGCAGTACGTGGCAGGCTGCTCCGGGCTCGGCTGGACACCAAGGCTCGGGTCCGGAACCCGACCGCCGAGGAACGGCGCCCGTCTTCTTCGCCGCTTCTCTCGTCT
The DNA here is from genome assembly GCA_030522465.1 of Rhipicephalus appendiculatus. Lineage (NCBI taxonomy): Eukaryota > Metazoa > Arthropoda > Arachnida > Ixodida > Ixodidae > Rhipicephalus > Rhipicephalus appendiculatus. The sequence continues at coordinate 17,945 of JALIZH010013144.1, forward strand.
CTCGCCACCACCATTCGTCCGCTTTTCCTCGCGCATCCCGTGGCCTTCTCCCATTGGTGCTCGCTCTTCTTTAGCATTTTATTTTCCAATGCTCGTGCCACCTTCGTCTTCTTCTTTCTTCTTCTACTCGATCTTGTGATAGTGGGCACTTTAAACACTCGTGCACGTCACTCACTACAATCCTCCACTCCTGCAATTTTCTAAATCCTCCTTGAATGCTTATGTTGACTGGAAGGCGAAATAAATTAACATTTTTATATACACTTGATGTCACCCCACTTAAATTATGCGCACAGCGAGCGATCCCCAGATGCTTCGCCTACTCGTCATGATTCGCTGCGTGAAGATGCGCGGTTTTTTTTCTCACACCTGCTGTAGCACGTTCCGCACTGTATTCTCGTCATGACTAAAGCAACCAGACATCCGAAATGATGAGTGACATGTCGCGATTTTGGGGCTATGGTCGCGCTGTCCCGCCAACCTGCCTGTGGGAGGCTGTTATGTTCGACTTTCGGCCGAAAGCCGGCTCGCAGTCGCGTAGAGCTACGCCGACCACCCTTTCCTATAATGTGCTATACACGGCTATGGTGTTCTTTCTCTTTCTGTCTTTATTTTTTTTGTCTGACATTCTTCTTCTATCTCTCTTTCATATTTTCCCCTCTTTATTTTTCTTGCTCAACTTTTTTTACTTATCTCGCCCGCAGAAACGCAATGATACGGTTCCCTTTAATGCTTGTTCAGCTATCACGCCTGGATAACCGAGTGATTACGACACTCTCCTTGGACCGTGGGCACCCTCCTTCTAATCCCGCCTCGCAATTTCATTGTGTTTTATTTAACTGTTCTCCTTCCTCACTTCCTATCTCCATTTCTCCCCCCTTTCCTCCTTCTTCTCCACTTCACCGAGCAGAGTTTCCGCTAACGCTCACCTCTCTTCTTTCCGAGTCGTTGCCTCAGCACTCCTCGTTTGACATGGCTTCACTATCTCGCAGCCCAGGCTCTAACCACCTTCCACACCACTCTTTATCACTCTTTTTTTTCTTCGCTCCCTCCCTCTAATGTCTTCGCTTTCGATCGCGCCTGCTGTACCCGGAAAGGGTGCTTTCCGAATTCCTGTGGCTCACACACGCCCGAGTTTTCGCACACACTACGTGGACCTTCTCGAAACCTAAAACAATTGCGCTGTTAAGGGACCCTTAAGCTTCGCCTTTAAGAGTTGAACGCGATAGCGATATCCTGCCCCCGAGTGCGTACTTCAACCACTTAGTTCACACTTGTTATGCACCCACTACGTGATGTTAAGGGAATGCGTGCAGTAACGTGTGTGCCTTTTGTAATGGGTGGCCGGCTTTAAACTACGAAGTCTTGTGATATGCATATGTTCTGACACCCGATGGCAATGTACGCTTGTACCACGCAATAAGACTGGGATATTACATGTTATATTTCAACGCCTATATAAAGGATGCTTGCGTTTGTGAAGCATGAAAGTTACTTTGACTACATTTCCAAGTAGAGGATGTTATTTTCACTGTATTTCCAAGCGGAGGTGTGGTTGTGTGGTAGAACACCTGCTTGCTACGGAGACGGCCTGGGTTCGGTCCTCACTCGGACCCGGACATTTTATTATTTATTTTATTTGCATCTTCCTTGATATTTCGTTCATGGACAAGCTATTGATTTTTCGCTCACAACCAACAACCCCGACACCGACGCCGGAATTTCTATGAAATGAGCTCTTTAACGCTATCGCATTCAAAGTGCAATATTCTGTTTCAGCTATACTGCATGTTTTCCATTCCGTCATACCAACACCTACCCCCCCCCCCCCCCCCCCCTTTACCACTTTGGAGAAGTCGGCGGAATATGGTGATTTTAGTCATGACCGCAGTAGTGCAAGCTCGGAGCAATCTCGTGTTCCCGAGAAGCTCGGGCCATCCTGCATAGCACCCCAGGAATCTTTTTTTATTTCGTGACAAGAGCTATAGCACAAAATGGAAACGAAGAAAACAGCATATATAGGGATGAGTGCTGCTTCTAACTAAGCTCATTATGCAGATCACGAAAAATATGTATTCGACGAGTACAAGAACACGTAGGAAAGAGACACGCGAAAAACCAAGGAAACCACAAGGTATAACAAGAAATCATCGAAGAAAAAAAAGTCACAGTCTCACCGCAAGGGTGAAGCAATGAATGCGATAGCAACAAATTGTAATGTTTAGAGACCGGAAGTTCAGGCAAGAAAAAACAAAGTTTTAGGCCCTAAAAATGTCATTTAGGCATAAATAGGTGTTAAAAACTATCGTCTAGGCATATATGGGCACAATTCAGAATTACTTCAACAGCGTGTTTCAGGACAAATCTTCGACTACTAACAAACACATTAGGTACATCTTGTGCTTTGGGAAAGTTAACTTTATTTCTTTCATGAAAATAATTAGAAGAAGAACAACCATTTGAACAGATTTAGGTGAAAGCTAGGGTGATTGGACACTGTGAGAAAGGCTATGAAAGCAGTGGCAAACCAGCACCATTTCAAGGTTTTCGGGCTTGAAGTTGTGCCTTCTTTCAGTCAGTATTTGTTTGTACGCGGAGAAAGAACACTCGACGTCCACTGAAGTTAGTGGAGCGTACTTGTAGTGCGGCACTTTCGATGCTCCAATTGCATCTGGAATCTTCGAATCTTCACCGCTCAGAACTTTAGACACTTGTTTTAGCACGTGAAATCCGGGATTCTTGTCCAAGACAGATTTAAGCTTCTGGGTGACCCTGTCAGCGACAGGTCCATTGGGGACGGTGGCGAACCTTTCCTGCACGTCCAAAATTATCTCAACACTTCGAGTCAGAGTGATGCCCGAACTTTCAAGTTTCTGTGTGCTTTCTGCAAGGAAAGTAAAATGCGCACACAAATATGCCAAGTCAGATTCAAGTGTATCGTGGTGTAGAACAGTCTGGGCTCTTCTCACGGCGATGCTCTCGTCCGCTGCTAAGCTGTTAATAACAGCCTTGACACCATCGAAGTGTTCATTGTAGTAGCCCACTGCCTTCAGCCAAGTTCCCCAGCGGGTAACAACGGGCTCTGGTGGAAGAGGCACATCCGGCAACTTCTCTTTGAAGGCACGAACGCGCGAAGGCGCCTTAAGGAACACTGCCTTGCCTGCAGCTATTAGTTCGTTAACAGAACTGAACGACTTCCTCAGCTCTTCACAGACCCGATGAATCCCATGGGTGAGACAAGTGACATGCAATAATTCTGGATAAAAGACCTTGAGAAGTGCAGCAGCCTTGTGCATATAAGCTGCAGCATCTGTGTAGAGCAGCAGTACTCGGTCGTCGTGGGATCCGGAGGGGTACAGTACCCTCAAGGACGAGTTGACAAAGTATACGATGGTATCACCGCTCGTTTTTTCTAGTTGTTTCGAGCATACCAAGAAAGGTGTTGTTTTCTCTTTCGCATCCAGCTTACCAACTACAAAATGTCCAAGTAGTCGTCCGGTCGCATCTGTTGTCTCGTCCACTGAAATCCATATGAATGATTCACCGAGTTCTCGTCTGATTTTTGCCAACGTGTCCTCGTACATTGGCCGCAGGTACTGCTTGCGAAGAGTGGACTCTGATGGTATATTTTGTTTGCAGTACTTTTGCAGTACTTTTGCATCTTTGCCCAAGTGATGTTAGCAGGGACCAATGCTTCGCATAAGTGTGCGCTGAATTCACTTCTCTTTCCTTCAGCTAAAGTTTCAGACAAGAACGACTGCCTCGACGTTGAAGGTTGGTAGCGCAGAGCGTTGGCTTGATGCAAAGTTGTTTTCTCGTGCTGCTCCAGATGACACTTTTTTTTTCACACGGTACCTGCGAGAAGAAACGAGCGAATTGCACTAGGAAGGTGCGTTCGATATGTGCAACTTCTTTAGCGCTGTTGCGCTTGTACATTTTTCCCTGGCGGCTGTTGACAACGCTGAGGAAATGGCGAAGTTAGGTAGCACGAGCCCAAGCGCGCATTTTAAACTCGAAATGCTTATACCTGTATCCGACCGAGAATGCGCCGCACATTTCCTGTTGCATGCGAGTCCACAGATGCGCATATAAAAATAACAAAACAGTAAATCTGAGTGCCCGTGAAAATGCATGTTATTTGCGCAGTTTCATGGGATATACAAATTGGCAGTTGCGTAAGCCATGTTGGGAGCTTTATGCCTATGCGTGTTTCAGAGTGGGCGTCAAATGCAATACTGTTGACCTTCCAATGTCTTCTCACCTGCTTTCCACATGGATGGCGAAATACCGTTTCTCCATCGACGGAGTAGCACTGCGATGCACTTGTCCATTGCCTGACAAGGACACTTTTCGGCGTCTTTTTCTTCGGCATTGCTCGGCACACTTCCAACAGCTGCCGTTATGAAGTAAACGTAAACGCCAACGAAACTGACGTGTAGGCTATAGGCTGCAGCGCTAGCCTAGCATAGCTTTGGCTCGCTAGAGTACACTCTAGCCTCCCCTCACGCAGCCGCCGAGCTGCACTACTCTCGAACCAAGCGACGGAGATCTTCAAGGGCGAGGGGGGACACTAGCGCTCATGCTAGCGCTACCCTCACCTCCCCTTACCCTCGCTAGCTAGAGTGTACTCTAGCCTCGCTCACGCCAGAGGCATATATGCTCACGCAACCGCCGTGCTGCACTACTCTCGAACAAAGAGACGGAGATCTTTTAGGGGGCCCACTCGCGCTAGGCTAGCCTCACTTTTCCTCGGTGGGGTACACTCTAGCTCCGCTCACGTAAAGGCGCGTTTATAGTCCGTCGTTATCGGGGCGTTTGCGAACGTCACATGCGTCGGACCTAGGGTGGCCTAGTCGGAGCATATTGGCCGAGTCCAATTGTACGTTGGCTGTGGCAGCGCGTTGAACTATGGTCTGTTTTCGCCGACGTGACGCAGCGCATGCGCGCGTCTACTCTACGTAGTACTATAATCGCGCCTTAACGGGAGCTAAAAACGTGAACGAGAAAAAAAAAAACAACTAGGCCGCTATGCGCGAGTTGTAGATAATATCGCCACACTAAATGCTTGTTGTTTTCCTCCATCAGAACAGCTCATTTAAGCGAAACGTGTACTCGACGAACGCGAAAAGGCATTTTTAGGCGCTGAAAAGCTGATATAGGCCCGAACCTCGAAATATGCACTTATAGGCCCAATAAATGTTTGATTAAAACGTTTCCCTTCCCTTAGTTCGTGCTTATATGTTAAATAGGCTCGAAACGGACTCCACGAAAAAATAGGCATTTTGCCTGAAGTTCCGGTCTCTAGTAATGTTATACGAAGTGAGGCTGGCAGCTAACTCTTTTGGATCCGATCTCACGCAACTCTAGAAAACGCTGCTTTAAGAGCATACGGCCGCTCCAGGGACACTGCTCACCACATTCTCTTCGCGTTGAGAGCGCAGCACGTAGAAGGGTACACCGGCCCCCCGTTGTCGGCCGCCGAGAAGGGGAGATAACGCGCGCGCCCGCGACGACCGCGCTCGTAAAATCGAAGGTTGCTCGAGGGACTCCCCCCCCCCTTGCGTCTTTTCACGCTCACGAACGACGGGCGGGGCCGGTTATATATATACATATACGGCAAATGACGGCGGCGGACGGCGGCGACGCCGACGACAAAAACCAGCCGAGAGTGTCCATATAATTGCTCTCGCAATAAAAAACGTGGCTGATTCTTCCGTCATAAGAATCGGTATAACATGTAAGTGAAACGCGTCTTCACGGAGGTAGTTGAGAATTCATTGTGTATTGATATATGAGGGCTTGTACAGTGCCATTTGTTGTTTGGCAGCTATGAAACCGTTTGACGTGGATGCACCCACGTTGACACCTATAGTGGTATATATCAATCCCGATCACTAACACCCATGTTCATGATTGAACAATTGTTTTAGCTGAAGTTTCTAACAAATGCCTGGATACAGCATAGCCCGAACCAAGCGCGAAACTGCATAAACAAGCAGATCAAAGTCAGTTTCTCCACAAGGACGAAGCAATGAATGCGATAGCTACAAATTGGAATGAGAAGCGAAGAATGACAAGGCGCTGAAAACTTGCAGTGCGCTACTCAAGCACAAAGGACGCACGAAAAAAAACACAGAGAGGAGAAGCGCGAACTATCTGCCATCAGAGTTCAATACTTAAATTGGTTTGCTCAAACATAAAGGACGCACGAAACGAACGCACACGTATACCCAGGATGAGTGCGAGCTAACAACTGTACAATTTGTTCATTTATGTTTGAGCAGCGCGCTCCCCTTCGCGAACGCGGCCTATGCAGAGAGCCAAGTGACCTTCCTGCATTTTGTAACATCCAAGCAATATTTGCCGTGAAAGCACATGATGTACAAACCATCTTCATCAAGATATAAGCGGGCGCTCACGGGCGACCACACCCTGTAGGACAATGTTCAGATGGTATAGGTAGGAAGTGCGCGCGCATCGCAAGGAGCGGGGTGTCGACCTTTAAAGCACGCCCTTCGCGCCATCTCGCTTGTGATAACGAGAACACGCTAAAGTGCCACCGAGTTCCGAGTACCGCCAGCAGTAAATGTTGTATATAAATATCTCGCCGTTACTACGCTGAGGAACGTACGTTTTGTGGCCGAGCGGTTTAGCGCAGCGCGCTGCGCAGCGAGGGGTGGTGGGTTCGATTCACGGTGACGAACTTTTCTTCTAGGTTTTTCCTTTGTCATCTGTTAGTGTGCACTTTACATCATCACATCCGTGCCGGAAATACGTCGGTGAACTCTTCTTGAACCTCACCATAGAACACTTTCGTGTTAAAATTTCGGTAGATCCCATGCCTTGTGGGAATCGGTTTAACGCGATGCAGTCTACGAGTAATTGTCTACGGTGCATATCTTGGCTTTGAGCGAAGCGTTACGAGGGTGAATCGATGTGGTTTTGCAAGCGTGGCAGTTGCGTGCACATCGTGGGCTTACCAGGAAAGTCGACTACACTACCGTTTAGAGTTCACTCATGGTCTGACGTAACGCCAGCATTTATGGTAGATCGCAGATGTCAGTATTATCGAAACGAAGTTCACTTTACGGGGTGATGACGTGAATATCATACGTAACTTTCGTGAGTGTATTCCTCCGGGGTCAAGGAACGCTTGGCTATAGCTTGTTGAATCGTAGGAATAGCAATGTAATTTTTATTAGACTGCGACAAAAGCGGACCCAGCACTGGAACCACAATTTACGTTAACGTGGTATTATGTTTGCATCGTAGGAGTCTATACGTAATGTTTATGGCTTTGTCATCAAATCACACCTGCCTAGCGCCTTTTTCCAAATCAGTTTCAAGACCTGGAGTGGCTCTCTGGTAGAATACCTGACTGCAACGCAAAATTCTTGAGTTCGATTCCTGTTGGGATCCCGATTTTCGTAGTGTTAGGTACACTGGCCGACGTTCAGAAGTTTAGTGTGGCTTATCGAGAGCCGTGCTGTGCATGCCGGAGCATCAGTGACGTCACACGCCACACAGCTGGCGCCCGGAGAAGGCCTGGAAGCTCCTGGATTGACGTGTCACTGGTGGGCTGGCGCTTGACTCGCGTGAGCTCGCTCACTAGTCCTTCATTCCATCAGTCCGTCCATTCGTCCGTCTGGCCGTCCGTCCGTCCATCCGTGCGTCCGTTCACCTGTCCGACCGTCCATCTGTCCCTCAGTCCGTCCGCCTGTCCGTCCGTTCATGCATCCATCCGGCCGCCCGTCACTCTGTCCGTCCATCTGTCTATCCGTGCGTTCGTCCATCTGTCCATCCGTCCGTAGATCCACGCTACGTATATCCTGGCATAGCCGAGCTAAGTCACTGCTAATTTTTTTTATCATTTACATTCGTCGGCTCAACGCTGCCGATGTCAGTTTTTTCTCAACGCTCTTGCGTTTAAACTACCAATGTCGGCTGTCGCCGTTCCAGAGTAGATATAAACTGTCAATCACCTGTGACGCATACTGCGCCCCGTGGTATACGCGTATCCCAGCTGTGCCTGGAGGAAAATGTTTGACGAAGTACGTGACAGGGATTTTCGCGTTATTCATGTCATGACCAGACAGTCATATTCGCCAAAGCTTCTTACCCTTCCACACCAATTTTGGTCAGCGCCAATTTAAAGAGGCAATCACGCGAGCACCCGAACAAACGTAGGTGGCGGGATAGCTAGATACCTAGATAGGAACTGACAAAATGCCCGCGGTTCGCTAACATACGATCCGCATTTAAAAGTTCGGCGGATCCTGCGTACCATGGGAATCGATGTTACGCGAAGTATGCGACGGGCAGGTGAACGTGGCGCCCTTTTAAGGGGCGAAGCTCGTTAGGGGCTAGGCTTGTCGGTGTCTCCTGTCGTCACGGTGTTTCATGTAGTCACGGCCCCTCATAAAAATGGGTATGCGCCACATGGGTAAATACCACTTCATGCTAAACGGGTATGCGCAACAAGAGGTAGATCCTACCACTCGCCACCGGTCCATTACAAATGAAGAAGACAGGAGTTAGCCCAACTAATAGCCGACGACGTTAGTGGAGCATAAACACCCTGCCCTCTATGCAACAGGGAATTGAAACCAGATATCTAGGGAAGAAAGAAAAAGAAGCACCTTAGGGTAAGGTGCATTCCGACGCAGTTTCCCGACGACTTTAGTGGAACGGAAACACCCTTCCATATTTACCTGGTTTGAGGTTTGGTACCAAAAGTGTCTCATCAAAAAATATCTCTCAAAACCTGGGCAGATGCATGCTTCGCCCCTGCCCACGTTTCACGTCAGTGGAGCTGAAGCGCCTTTCTCTACATACTTCGACCTTCCAGTTTTAAATGCGAACCATTTCTTTGCGTACTGTAATCACTTTTGCGTTTCTATCTACGTATCTATCTATCTATCTATCTATCTATCTATCTATCTATCTATCTATCTATCTATCTATCTAGCCGCCTACGTCTGGGTGCTCTCGTGATCGCCTCCTTAACTTGGTGTACACAAAAATTTGTATGGGGAAGGTATGAGGTATTCAAGAATACGTCTGTGTGGTCATGAAATATGTATAACGTGAAAATCCTGTCGCATACGTCGTCAAACCCTTTCCTGCAGACACGTGTGGCACATACCCGTATACCACGGGCCACGGTATGCGGGTATGCGCCAGAGGTGTTTGACAATTTATATCTACACAGGAACGGTGAGGACAGACATTAGTAATTTAAATGCGAGGGCGTTAAGAAAAACTGACGTCAGCAGCGTTGACCCGACGAACGCAAATAATAAATATCAGGGTCCCAGCAGGAAGCGAACCCAAGGGATCTGCGTGGCAATCAAGTATTCTACCACAGAGCCATGCCAGGTCTCGCAACTGCTTTGAAAAAAGACCCTATGCAGTCGTAATATTGGTGAAATGTCAATTGTGGTTGCAGTGCTGGCTATCTAATTTTATAAACATTACAAATGTACTCCTATGAGGCAGGCGTCAGTTGTATAGGGTTAACGTCAGTTGTATACTTAAGCGCCATCCACTGTAGTTGGTCCACGAAGCACTATCTAGGGCTACCATCCTAGCAAGCACAAGTGCTACACATCAGCTTACCGCTTTTGGTGTTGGCAATACCCAAGTTTCTGTTGGCATCGTTACGCAACTGTAAAGAACTGGTTATATGAAAAATACGCGACTGTTGAACATATGTCTGCGTACAACATTTGTGCATATATTTAACGTAATTTCGTAACGTTTCGCTCAATAAAAAAATTACGATCCAGTCACCTTGCCTCGGCATGCTTCGCATAACATGATTATCATGGTACTTGGGATCTGCAATTTTTTTATATTGACCAAAACGTTACGAAATGCCGCTTAATGTATGTGCAAATATTGGAGAAACCTCATTAAAAAAACGTCAAACCATGAAAGCCTCAAGTGCAACAAACAAAGTAGAGCTGGCGGAGCTTTCGAAGTGAATCAATAGGCGTAAGGTAGCCGGCATAAGAAGGTATAATATGGAGAGAATTGAGCTTGCGCTAAAGAACGAAAGAAGCCTCAAAGCTTTGAAGACAAAACTGTCCAGAGGCAAAAATTTGATGTATGCAATGGAGAAGGAAAGCAAAGTCACTACCAATATGGATAGAATAGTTTAGGTAGCGGATGAGTTCTACAGAGATCTGTACAGCAGCCGAGACAGTCACGATGATAACGTAAGAAGCAATAATAGCCCAGAGGAATCTGACTTCGCACCAGTATTGACAGGAGAAGTAAAGAAAGCCCTAGAGGGAAAGTAAATGGGCCAAGCCGCTGGTGAGGATCAGGTAACATCAGACCTGTTGAAAGACGGTGAAGAGATTGTGTTAGAAAAACTGGCCACCCAGTATACGAAGTGTCTCTTGACGGGGAGGATACCAGAATCTGGGAAGTATGCCAAAATCACCTTAATCCATAAGAAAGAGGACGTGAAGGACTTGAAAAATTACAGGCCGATCAGCTTACTGGAGGACTTGATCAGCTTACTGTCCGTTGTCTACAAGCTATTTACCAAAGTAATTGCTAATAGAATTAATACGATATTAGACTTCAATCAACCAATGGACCAAGCAGGATTTCGTACAGGCTACTAAACAATAGTACATATTCAAACTATCAATCAGGTGATAGAGAAATGCGCGGAATACAACCAACCCATATACATAGCGTGCATAGATTACGAGAAGGCATTTGATTCGGTGGAGACATCAGAAGTCATGCAGGCACTGCGTAATCATAGCATCGACGAAGCCTATATAAACGTACTGGAAGAAATGTACAGCGGATCCACAGCCATCATAGTCCTCCGTAAAGAAAGCGACAGAATGCCAGAATAGAAGGGTGTAAGGAAGGGAGACACGACCTCTCCAATGCTATTCACCGCGCGTTTACAGGAGGTTTTCAGGGCCCTAGATTGGGAAGAGTTAGGGATAAGAGTTAATGGAGAGTATGAGTAACCTGCGATTCGCCGATGAAATGCATTGATGAGTAACTCAGAGGACGAATTACAGCTCATGATTACTGAACTGGCTACGGAAAGCAGAAGAGTAGGGTCTGAAAATTAATATGCATAAAACTAAAGTATTGTGGAACAATCTCGGCAGAGAACACCGCTTTGCAATAGGTGGCAAGACACTGGAAGTGGTAAAGGAATACATCTACTTAGGACAGGTAGTAACCGCGGAGCCGAACCATGACGGTGAAATAACCAGAAGAATAAGGATGGGATGGAGCGCTGTCGGCAAGCATTCTCAAATCATGAATGGTAGTCTACCACTATCCCCCACGAGAAAGGTATATAACAGCTTTATCTTACCGGTACCTAACTACGGGGCAGAAACCTGGAGACTTACAAAGAGGGTTCAAATGAAATTGATGACGACGCAGCGAGTGATGGAAAGGAAAATGATAGGTGTAAGCTTAAGGGACAGGAAGAGAGCAGAGTGGGTCAGGGAACAAACGGGGGTTAAGGATATCATAGTTGAAATCAAGAAGAAGAAATAGACATGGGCCGGGCACGTAGCACGTCGGCGGGATAAGCGCTGGTCATTAAGGGTAACTGACTGGATTCCAAGAGATGGCAAACGCGTGAGGGGGGAGAGAGAAAATTAGGTGGATAGATGAGATTAACAAGTTTGCAGGTATAACATGGCAGCGGAAAGCACAGGACCGAGATGATTGGCGGAACATGGGAGAGGCTTTTGCTTTGCAGTGGGTGTAGTCAGGCTGATGATGATGAAATGTTGAAGAGTGAAATATGTGTTATGTAACGTGCCAGTTTACGGCTGCGTAACGATGCCAACAGAAACATGGCTCTTGCCAACGCCAGAACAGGCAAGCCGATACGTAGAGCTTATATCTGTCCGCTATGACAGTGAACGCACGCCGTTTCACAAAGCATGTGTGGAAGGGCTTCTCGACAGTTCTTGACCAAGGTCATGATCCCTTGATCAGTGAGCACCGGCAGCTGGACAGGAATTCTTATCGGATCCTTTCCTGATCGCGGTGACGAGGGGGTCTATGTGAAGTCAATATGATGTACAGTAGAGTTGTTGGAAATCGTGGATACCTCTTACGAAGAAAGGATCTATGACGCCTCCTGTCCTGGACGCGTGGACGAGGTCTTGTGATGCCCTGCCCACATCATAAACGTATTTCATGTAGTGGAAGAACCTGGAGTTGTTATAAGGAAATCATTGAGTCATTCTGGTGGACCACGTGGACGAGTGGGTGGTAGTCGAGCGACTTCCAGGAGTGATCTGTCTTCAGCTGTTTCACTTGCCTTAAGTTTCAATGTGGATTTTCACTGTTATTGTGCTGATTTAGACTGAATAATCTGTGGTGCATAGCCGCATTAAATGAACTGTGGTATGTCTTTATGTGCCACACGTGTCTGTGGGAAATGATTTCACGACGTACGCGAGAGGCTTTTGCGCAATTCACGTCGTGATCAGTGAGTCCTGTTTGCCAGACACTGGTCCCCCTGCTATGCCAATATTGGTGCAGTACAAGTAATGGAGACAACCAGACGACTGAGACGTAGGCGACTAGATAGATAGATAGATAGATAGATAGATAGATAGATAGATAGATAGATAGATAGATAGATAGATAGATAGATAGATAGATAGATAGATAGATAGATAGAAACAGGCAAAGTGTATTAAGTTTGCTAACATGTGCTTAGCATTTAAAAGATAAAAAGCGGAGTAGTGCGCGCATGAATGCCTCCCACACGACTCTATTTCTTCTCAGATTGGAAGTTCCACGGCAGATTCACCTAGGTTTCGTGATCATGTGCCATCTACGTGGCCTGTGTAATGAATCTTGTGCTATAGCACTTTTCTTGATACAACTTTATTGAGCGTTGAAAAACGTGTGTTTTGTTGTGAGTGGTGCAATATTGTGCAAGTAAACCATCGTTACCACAGCGGACGTTAATGACGTGTTACCGCAGTGTGTCGTCCAGACACTTTCCTGTCTGATCTACGTGGCGTGCACCGTAGGAGAGACACTCCTGTAATGAGATTCTTATTAACACCAGTTGTGTGATGTGCACATTGCGTTAACGAGAACAACATCCTCAAGAAATTGGCGAGGAATATTCCCGTTTTTTAATTTATGCTGGAAACCCACAAAATTATACACACCACAGATTACAATAATAGTAATAAAAGATATGGCAGCCTCAAGAAAACACACATGCAAGTTTAGCTTCAGCGTAAGGTGTGTAGTCTCAGCGGTGACTGTCAGTATCTGATGAGGGGCACGTCAATGTGGAAGGGTGTGAATGGTGATGTAATTGTTGCAGCAGTTTGGCGGAGGACGCGGAAGCGTTTGAGTGGATGCCACGCAGGGTTGCCGTTGGGTGGACTTGAAAAGAAGCCAGAACTCAAGCCAAATGTATCCAAAGTAGCCATGCCATTTAATATTGTTGCCAAATTGGTGGCCAAATGGAACAGAAGTGGTATTATGAGCAGATTCTTTAGTATTGATCAATAAATAATACCATTTTGAATAAGATCATTGAAAGCCACCGAAAAGTTGGAAAGAAATTGAACGAATGAGTTACGATAAATTCATTACGCGTGCATATATTTTATGCAGGAAATATGAGTTCTTGCCAGACACAAAGTTATATTAGAATATTCCAGCCAGCGAGTCAGTGGGAACATGTAAAGTTGAAACAAATTTTCGTTGAAGCTGCAGACCAAATTTTGCTTGTGAGCTGAAATTTTGTTGCAGATGGCTGTTTTCCCAAGTTTACAAGAGAACACGCACTGCGCATCAAAATTATTTGTAAAGCTTGCGCGTAGCATTACAACAGATGGCGGGAAGTTTGACCACCGAGCTGGCCACGCGTTCGTCACCATGCACGCAACTTCGCCACTCCGTATCTGGAGACGTGCTAAGCGTCGCGTAACGGTGCCTCGATGCGCACCAGCCTACTGGTGGGTGGAGGATGACCGTACGCATCCGCTGAAGCGAGAGAAAAGCTGAAAAACAATGTATTTCGTCTGCAAAAACGAGAAAACATGGCTTGTTAATGCGCCAAACCAGCACTTTAAATACAGCCAGAAAATAGCCATGGCGCCAACTGCAAATTTTTGTCGCCATACGGGTTTGTAAAGTAGCCAATTTGGCGCACAGTAGCCATCAACGGGAACCCTGATACCGCCACAGAGCTGTCAATTATGTGACGCACATCGTGGGTGTAGAAGTCACGCAGAGTTCTGCTCCGACTCGAGGACGCCGGGTGACAGCAAGACTCGGGACTAAACACGACCGCATTGCTTGCAGTGGCGGAAGTAGATGTCCGTAATCCAAGGCGTACGTGAAGTCGTGCGCATCCTCACTTGGCTTTTGTCCGGTAGAGCAACTCTCCGGCCTACGACCGACGGTGTTGCTGGTTATTGCGGTTGCCACCAGCTGCCTGCATGGGTTCGCGGCCGAAGCTTGAGGCCATGCGGAGCAGGGTACTCTGACCCTTGCCCTCTGCGAGGCACTCGAGAATACCCCCCGCCTGTGATGCTGGTGATCAGGCTCCACGCTGTTTCCGCTCCATGAAGCACAACCGTGACAACTGCCTGGAACTCCACGCACACGCCTCTCGCACCCACATTCAGTTACGTCATTCCGCCCGTTGATATTGCCCTCAGCGGCCCTTTGTCGCAGCCCATTGTCATCTTTGTCTCCGCGCACTTCTCGTCGGCTCCGGCACACCACGCACGACACTCGTGCACACCTCCCATTAGACCTATGTGATCACAATGTGGGCTCAGGACTCTTACTCACAACAATGGACTAATGGAAACATAGATGCTTTAATCTGAACGCGGGACGAAACTGACAGATACGTTACGCAAGCACACACAAAGAAACACGCTCTAGTCTGTCGTCTTCTAGGTAGCGTGTATCGTCGCAGCGACGGCACACTCACGGCACTTTGGGCTGCACGACGACGTTGTCGTGGGAGATCCGGGTAGTAGTAGGCACGGAGGCCCAGCCCCTGTAGTGTCTGGGGCGTCGTCCAGCACAGGACAGACCAAGGGCAAGGCTCGGCTACACCGGAACACACCGACGCCGAGTGAATACTTGTGCCAGGAACACGAGCCTTGCGTCACTGCACAGCTGGCTTTAACGGGAACGCAGGAACCACCCAGACAGCTCTGCAATGTCCGATTGTCGCGTCATGCCGCACACGTGCACTTGGCCGCTCACTTTAAATAGACTGAATTCCATCCCGTTTCTCCCCAATCACAAGAAGTCGAGGAGGAGCACAAAGGCGACGTAGCACAACACAACGTCGGTCACATGTACCACAAATGCGACGGACGTTATTCGTCGAGGATCACGCCTTTAGTCAAGGTTCTTTGCGTTCTTGTTAAAAGAATACTCGGAGACTTCTCGATGAGGAGGAGCACAAAAGCGACGTTGCCCAGCACGACTTCCGCCTCACGTAGCACAAAGGCGACGGACGCTATTCGTCGAGGATCATGCCATCTGTCAAGGTGCTTTGTGTTCTTGTAAAAGCACTACTCCGAGACTTCTCGATGAGGTCTCCATTGATTATACAAGTTCCTTTGTGCAAATCTTGAGTGGTTATCAAGTGGAGGGCGTCCTACCATGCGGCCTGGAATTCGCATGTGGACACACCTCGCGCGACCTAACAAATAGTCTGGTCTCCGACGGCACTCCTGGCCAGTAGAATTCAGCGACGATTCGACTTTACCAACCGCGTTACACCTTGGTGACCTGCGTAGCTCCCTTCGTGAACTATCTTCATCGTGGTCCCTGGAAGGTCTTTTGGCGTGAGTATTTTCCCATCTACAATTTTGTGATTTCTATATAGGATGCCAATATGCCAGTAATATTCGTTTCCGTGGGCGTCCGCGATAGTGGTTTTACCGACCTTCTCAAAGCAATGCGTCAGGGACCAATCATCCTTTCGCAAGGCTTTTAATTTCCATTGCTCTATCCCAGTGTGGGAAGTGATCGTGTAGGCGTGGTCTTTGTCACAGCGATGACCTCGGCCCCCGACGCATCCTGGTCCTATGTCAGTCTTGAGGTTCAATTTTCAGCCGCATATATGGGCCAACACTTCCTGTCTGGTAGGCGTGATTGCAGCGTAGATGGAATCCTCATGGAGCGGTAAATCATCTGATCACTCTTACGTTCTTCGGGAAAAGCCGGGTCTTTAGGTGGAAGAGCAACTTTGATATTTCCGAGCACCACGTCATATAAGGGATCTCTCATACATTTAACACGAGTGATGCCTGTAAAGAAGGGAGTGTCTAAAAACACTGCCGTTTCCGGCAGATAACGAACTGCATGATCGAGAAGGAGCACCGGGCTCTTAGTTCCAGCAATTCTTTCCTTCAGAACTAAGGCATGTCACACGACTAGTGTTGCACTTAGTGTATCGTAAGACAGAGACAGGTTGGGATTCCAGGAAGCCTCTTGCCACTGGCACATTTCCGCCTTCACCTTCAGGCATTGGTTTCATTAATGTCATGCTCACTATAGGTACTGTCTTGCCGCTTCGTAGTATGAAATAGTCATCACGTTCTTCGTTCGCGTTTTCTGCTTGCGATGGCGTGAGCACACATGACGCTTGTGCTCGTCCTGTTCGTTGTCTCGGGAAATCGCCTCGTCCACTTCTGCGGAACCGTTCATGTCCCGCAGGGTTTTCGTCGGTACGGGACCAGCACTCTGAAGCTCAATGACCCGCCTTGTCGCACAGGAAACACCGGTCAGTTGACATAGACGTCTTCTTCGGGATGTTCGTTTTGCCAGAATGCTCCACCATGGACTCCGAAACGGTGTTATCCCTGCCCACATTGGTGAAGTTTTGTGCGTCTATGAAGCAGTCGGCAATTTTCGCGAGAGCATCGACGGTCTGGCAGTTCCTTTCTTTTAGGAAGACTCGAAGCGACGCCGAACAGCCTCTGAAGAACTACTCACCAATCATGGCATCTCGAAAAGAATTGAAACTGTTTTCTATTTGGCACATTCCAATACAGCGGTCAAAGTAGCCTGATATACTCTATGCGTATTGAATGGTAATCTCGTTGTCTTCGGGCTTGGCGTTTCGGAACTTATCCCGGTACACCAGTGAGGGGTAGCCTGGTACACGCTGCGTTCGAGTCGAGCCGCCCTATGACCGTCAAATCTTCTCCTGTCAGCCGGTGATGTGCGCCTAAAGTACTCATAGGGCCGGTGGTGACGTGTTGATGTGCGCGAAAAAGATCAGCAGTTATCCGGTGTCGTGTGCGGCAGAATAAGATGACGAGGACACTAGCGCGCGTGCAAGAGTGCGCCACCGTGGTGAGCTTCTGAGGCGTCGATGAAAAAAAAATCACGCCATATCCACGAAGTGAATGATGATGAGTGGGCGAAGCTCGGGAGGTACTCTGGTAAACCGTCAACCCCGTAAATTTTGCCCACTCGATCATCATACAAAGACCTGACACACAAACGCGGGGGTCCTCATATACGACGTTAAGCTCAGGGGAACGTTTGTTGTCG
The DNA here is from genome assembly GCA_030522465.1 of Rhipicephalus appendiculatus. NCBI lineage: Eukaryota > Metazoa > Arthropoda > Arachnida > Ixodida > Ixodidae > Rhipicephalus > Rhipicephalus appendiculatus. The sequence goes on from JALIZH010013144.1 coordinate 35,516, forward strand.
GCGTTGCCGTTTTGCCTTTCGAGGGCGAGAGCGCGTTCACGATCGTTTTCATCCATGGCAGAAAGAGAATGTGTGGTCTGGAACGCGCTTATGCTTCATGGTCATCAGCGTCATCGTTATCGTTATCACGTGTAGTGGGTACATTCCACTATACGTGGCTACCTACTACTACTACTACTACTACTTATTTATTTATTGAAAAATACCTTACAGGCCCGAAGGCATTGAGTAAGGGGGGTTACAGTGAAATCACAAGTAAACTCATAAGGAACAACGCTACAGTGCAGGTTAATAATAATAAGAACAAAAATACTTCTTAACCAAATTAACAGAGCAATCAGTCATCATATATAATTCAACAGTACAAAAAAAACAGATTAACAGCACGTTCATCAAAACATAGCGCAACACGCCACAGTATAAACGCTTGAAATGTAGACGATAAAAAGTAAAAAAAAAAATCTTACAACGCTATATCGTGAAAATGCATCTCAAGTGTGTGCCGAAACGTGTTAGGGTTACTATCAGAGGCGATATCATCGGGAAGATCATTCCACATGCGGATGGCTTGTGGTAGGGCTGATGTATTAAACGCGTTTGTGTTACCAAAGATACGGGTGAAGCTAAGATGATTATGTAACCTGCGTGATGTGTAGAGGGGGCGTTCAAGTTGCAACGACGATGTTTTGTTACTGTAGACGTACTTATGAAATAGACATAACAAGGACACTTGACGGCGGACATATAATGGTTGTAGGGAATAATCGAGTTTAAGCTGAGTCACACTAGAATGATTGCAGTAGATTCTGGAAATGTAACGGGCGGCTCTGTTCTGAATTGCTTCAAGCATATTAATTTGATAATGAGCGGACGGGGACCAAACAGATGAGGCATATTCAAGTTGCGGTCGGACGAATGTTAGATAGGACAGTTTGCGAACGTTAGAGGGACAATGGCGAAGGTTTCGGCGCAAATAGCCTAATGTTTTGGAGGCCTTTGTACAAACAGCGGTGATATGATCAAGCCAGGAAAGTTCTGGTGTGAGGTGGACGCCAAGATATTTGTAGGAATTTGCCCGGGAGAGCCTGTCGCTTTGTATATGGTAAGTAAAGTTAGAAATGACTTGTTTACGTCCAAAAGAAACAACTTTACATTTATTAGTATTTAGGGTCATGAGCCAAGTGTTACACCAATTAGAGATGGTGTTAAGATCATCTTGAAGGGATGAGGTGATCATTAGGACAGTTTATAGGTCTGTAGAGCATGCAGTCATCAGCGAAGATTCTGATATTTGATGATATGTTAGTTGGGAGGTCGTTGATTAGTACTACTACTACTACTACTACTACTACTATTACTACTACTACTACTACATACCACGGAGGAGGGACAGACCCACACCCTAAGGAGTTTCGCCCATAAAAAAGAAGAGGAACAAGCAGGAGGGCAGACGGTCTAGGGTGTTCGACGCGGTCGGGTTACCGGGCCCGAGTGTCGACGCTCTGGGGCGCAGTCCACGCGTTGTAGCTGCGGGCTCAACGTGGCCGCTGACGTCCCCCGTCTCCAAGGCTTTTCTTCAGGAAGGCTCAAGGTGCCTTGGTCAGCCTCCGCATGCCATCCATGGCCTCTTCAAGACCAGCCTTCGCCTTCGTCTCTTCGCCTGCCACCTCGCATCGGCCTGCACGTTCGACTCCCCGACGGGTGAGCCTGTGTCGGCCTATAGACTGACTATCCTACGACACTTAGCTTATGAGGAACTTTTGTCGGTGCATTCTTACTCTTTGATTGCTTCGTTTACTGTGTGCGTGTGTGTGCTTATTTTTTTTTCCATGTTTTGAAAAATTGTGGTTTGAAACCTGCAAACAGCCTCGCCATTTTCTTAGGACGTTGTGGTCCCCGACGCAACGCACTCCGTCTAATTTAAATATTCCAAGAACCTCATCACAATGGCGGCCAACGTGGGGCGAGGCTGATTGTAGTGTTGGACTCATGAAAGAAACATGGATTGAATTTAGCCGAGTACCATCGCTGAGAAGCTAGGCCTAACCGTAGACGAACTGAGGGAGTGGATGAGAGAGGAGGAAGCGCGTGAGAAGGAATGGATGCGACAGGAGGAAGCAGGTGAGCGAGAAAGGG
>JALIZH010013146.1:0-95338 GCA_030522465.1 Rhipicephalus appendiculatus
TATAAATAGCTCGCCGTTAGCCTAGCTGAGGTGCGTACGCCGTGGCCGAGTGGTCTCGCGCCGCGCGCTGCGGAGCGAGAGGTCGTAGGTTCGACGGAACTTTTTCTTCTAGTTTTTTCTTTGATCTTATGTGTTAGTTTATATTTTACAACGTCATATCCGTGACGGGATTACGTCAGAGGGGCCGTGGTGGACCCCGGCATAAAACACTTTCGTGTTAAAACTGATCCGCGGTAACGCGCATCGGCATTTTTACACGGGGCGTCGAACATTCGAGCGTTATCGCTGGTGGCCGAGTTTGTTCCCAGAATAAACTCAGCTGTTCGCGTTTGCGCGCTCAAGCCGAACAGATGATTTCAGTCATTCTGGCGCAGATTGCGCAAGGCAGTATCTACACGTGCGATACGTCGGGAACATAAAACATAGAAAGGAGCGTGTGCGGCAATACTTTGGAAGATGTGCCGACGAGGGGGAGGGGACGCGCATGCGCTGTGGGGGGTGTGGGACCGCTCCGTAGAGTAGAGGATTCCTAGAGGAGACAAAGGGGATGAGCGTAGAAGAGAGAGGGGGAGGGGACGCGCATGCGCTGTGGTGGTGTGGGACGCGGGAAGGAGGGACGGACTAAGCCCCCTCCAAACACATGCAAGCAAGATCAAGGCATGGGTTCAACCTGGGCGACAGACACCACCTGCCTAGCCATTGCTAAGCAGCCTCTCTGTGCTCTCGGCCATGACTCTGGTGACTGTAGTGGTGGTTGACGGCCTTCATATTGTTGCGCACATGAACGAAGACAACGAAGACCACGGTGAACGTGCTTGCCGCTCCGGGTTAGGAAAGAAGAAGAGGATCAGGTGGATCTCCTAGCTAGTCGGCCACTCCTGGGCTCACCCTCACGTCCTAATAAACGGCCCTTCCAGTCTTTGACGGTCTCCTTGAAGCAGCGTAACAGAGTGGTGGAGGTGTTGGGTACGCGCTTTCAACTACGGAACCATCACTGCTACAGCTTCGACGAAGCCATCGACTTGCCGGCCTCCCGCCATCTGCCGTGAGTGCCTTCGATATGCCCGAAGAAGCAGACGTTCCCAGGACAGCACCTGCTGGTCCGCTCCAATACTACCGAGTACCACCGTTCTTCGGAGGAAAAGCGGGAGAAGATGTAGACGCGTGGCTCACCAAGTACAAGCGAGTGAGCAAGTCCAACGGGTGGGATGCAGCCGCTCAGCTAACCAACGTGGTGTTCTCCCTGACCGACACCGCACTCGTGTGGTACGAGAACCACGAGGACACGCTCACAACGTGGGATCTTTTCGTTGAAGAGCTCAAGGCGTGTTTCGGTGACTCAGTCGCTAAAAAGAAGCGGGCTGAGCAAACACTGTCGCAACGGGCACAGCTACCAGGTGAGACATGCACCACTTATATCGAAGAGGTGTTAAGGCTGTGCAAGGTGGTCTGCACTAGCATGTCTGAAGAAGACAAAGTCGGTCATTTGCTAAAAGGAATAGCTGAGGATGTGTACAATTTTCTAATTGGACAAGAAAGCCTCAGTTCTGTGTCCGACGTCATTCGGCATTGCCGAACGTTCGAAACGCTCAAGATGCGTCGGATTACGCCAAAGTTTGGTCGGCTGGCGAACGTTACAGCTGTTGCCAGTGTGGACACGGGTCCTTGCCTCGACCTCTTTTCGACCATTCGACAGATTGTTCGCGAGGAACTTTCCCGCCGAGAAGTGTCGTGTTCAACAGCTGACCATCATGAGTTGTACACGCCACGTGAAGCTATGACTGCGCCTATTTCGACCCCCTGGCAACCGACGATGAGCGCGGCGACTGTGGAGTACAGCCCAGCCCCACAGCCAAGGATGACAACACAATTTCCCGCTTCGCGATATGACCGATGCCGCACGCCCCATCGGCGCCCGAGTTCTCGCTATGACACACCCGACGAGTCTGCTCGTTATACAAGAGCAAATGATGACGCTCGATTCATCGAAGAGCCACCGAGGTTTCGACCTCTGCCGGTGTGCTACGCCTGCGGTGTTCCGGCCCATATATCGCGGTTTTGCAACCGTCGTGGGGCTCCTCGGTATGACCAACGATCAGACTTTTCACGACCCTCCGAACGGCATCACGGTGTCCCGCGGCCAGCACGCATACCACCTGGCGACAACTACTGGTCCGGCAGCTTCCGCAACCACTCCCCGGCATCTGACAGGAGTCTGACGCCTCCATCGCGACCTCGTGGTCATCGTTCTCCCTCACCGCTGCGTCGCAAAGCGTTTCATTCGCCACCGGAAAACTAGCCAGCGCGGCCGATGGGGGTGAGGTCGCTGGAGATGTGCTACTGACAGAAATACCTCCTGTGTTGATGCTTAAAAACAAAGTGCGTGTTTTTGTTGATGATGTGCCTGTGATGGCCTTGGTGGACACAGGGGCGACAATTTCGGTGATGAGTGCTTCCTTTAAAAACCTGTTAGGACGAAAAGTTGTTTTTAAGTGGGACGAAACTTCGAAGTTCTGTGGAGTTAGTGGAGAGCCGTTGCGTCCTATTGGTGTGTGTATCGCTGACGTGTTTTTGGGAGGCCTTGTTATTACGACAGAGTTTGCGATTATTCTCCGATCGACTCATGACGTCATTCTGGGCATCGACTTCCTGTGGGAATGTGGTGCCACTGTAGACTGTCGCACAGGAAAAGTATTTGTAAGTGGTCGGATGCCGTCAGGACTTGTAGAAAACCCTGTGGATGACGAAACTACCTTGCGTGTCTGTGGCGATACGCTCATACCTGCGTCATCTACCGTACGTGTTCCTGTCGTTTGTTGCGGCGCGGATTCCGACAGCTTCGATGCAAGTATAGAACCGATACACATCAACTGCGTGAAGAAGAATGTGTTTGCTCCCCATTGTGTGGTGTCTATCAATGGCGGACGCACTGGCCTATGGACTGTAAACTGTTCTTCAGAGCCCGTGATACTACCGCACGGTTTGAAATTAGCCTCGGTCAGCAGAGAACACGCGTCCTTATCGGTGGCCGAACTCACAGACGTGCCGGAAGAACCTGGTTGTCACGGTTCAGACACGGCGCTTATGGCAATGATAAATAAGTCGCTTAGCACAAGCGAGCGCATAACTTTAGTGGGCGTGCTTTCGAAACACGTTTCGGTGTTCGACTTTGCACAGAAGGACAAAATAAGCCCAATTCCCGTGTCTCGAACACGCCACACCATCAACACTGGCTCGGCAAGTCCGATTCGGCAAAAGCCATATCGTGTTTCCCCGTCAGAACGCCAGATTATTAACGATCAAGTGCAGGAAATGATGCAAAAGGGAGTGATACAGGAGTCAGCCAGTCCGTGGGCAGCACCAGTGATCCTTGTTAAGAAGAAAGATGGATCTTGGAGATTCTGCGTTGACTATCGCCGACTGAATGCTGTAACTAAAAAGGACGTATACCCACTGCCACGTATTGATGACGCAATAAACTGCTTACATTCGGCCTCTTATTTTTCCTCCGTAGACTTACGATCCGGCTATTGGCAAATTCCGATGCACCCAGAGGACAAGGAAAAGACTGCCTTTGTAACCCCTGATGGACTCTTTGAATTTAATGTGATGCCATTTGGACTATGCAACGCTCCGGCAACATTCGAGAGGTTCATGGACACCATTCTACGCGGCTTGAAGTGGAACATCTGCATGTGCTACCTCGACGACGTCGTCATCTTTGGCCGCACATTCAGTGAACACAACTCGCGGCTGGATATCGTCTTGAACTGCATCCAAAACGCTGGCCTAGTTTTAAACTCGAAGAAATGCCACTTCGGAGACCGCCAAACCCTCGTGCTTGGGCACCTTGTGGACAAGGATGGCATCCGCCCTGATCCCCAGAAGACAGCAGCCGTTGAGGCGTTCAATGCCCCGCGCTCTGTTAAGGAGCTCCGTAGTTTTCTGGGGCTTTGTTCGTACTTCCGCCGCTTTATTCCGAAATTTGCCGACGTCGCGTATCCTCTCACATCCCTCCTACGAAAGGACAATTCCTTTGAGTGGACTCCGGAGTGCGATTCTTCGTTTCGTCAATTGAAGTTCCTGCTGACGTCACGACCTGTCCTTCCGCACTTCAATCCTTCTGCTCCAACAGAACTTCACACAGATGCTAGCGGCATAGGTATTGGTGCCGTCCTAGTCCAACGCTACGGTGACCGCGAACACGTTATCGCATACGCAAGTCGCTCCCTAAGCAGGCCCGAGCAAAATTACACTGTCACGGAACAAGAATGCCTGGCGGTAATATTTGCAATTCAGCGGTTTCGGTCTTACCTGTATGGACGCTCCTTTACAGTTGTCACCGACCACCACTCTTTGTGTTGGCTTGTCAACCTTCGTGACCCTTGAGGCCGCCTTGCGCGCTGGGCACTTCGGCTGCAAGAATACAGCTTTACCGTCGCTTATAAGAGCGGTCGACGACATGCCGATGCGGACTGCCTTTCACGTATGCCACTTAGCACAACGGACTGTGACGCCGATGACCTTGACCATCTTGTAGCTTCTGTGTCGCCTAATTTTCCAGACTTCCACAGTTTCAAGGCAGAACAGCGGAAAGACGCCAAACTAGCACCGCTCTTCACCGCTGCATCCGCCTCTACTACTGCACGCCATTTCTGTGTGCGTGATGGACTGTTGTACAAAAGGAACCTTTCCAGCAGTGGCGCACGTTTCCTTCTGGTGGTGCCGGAGAGCCTCCGAACAGTGATTATGAGTGCCATGCACGACGACCCTACATCTGGGCATTTAGGTTCTGCGCGGACGCTTCACCGGACTAAAGAACGTTTTTATTGGCCTGGTATGCAAAAGTCTGTTGAGATGTATGTGGCCAGCTGCATGCAGTGTCAGCGTCACAAACGTCCATCTACCGCTCCAGCTGGTCTTCTGCAGCCGATGCCAACTCCAAGCGCACCTTTGAGCAAGTGGGGATTGACTTTCTGGGCCCCTTTCCAAAATCAGTTAAGGGCAACCGATGGATAATTGTTTGCGTCGACTACCTCACACGCTACTGCGAGACAGCGGCCGTCCCCTCCGCAACTGCCAGTGACGTCTCGTTGTTCTTGCTACAACACGTCATCCTCCGACACGGCCCACCTCGCCTGATCATCAGCGACCGTGGACGACAATTCACAGCGGATGTCGTGAAGGAGCTGCTTCGTTTGTGCGAATCCCGCCTGCGTCACTCGACACCATACCACCCACAAACGAATGGGCTCACAGAGCGTACTAACCGCACAATTATCAACATGGTGTCTATGTATGTCTCACCCGACCACAAGAACTGGGATGACGTACTGCCGTTCATTACGTACGCGTTCAACACCGCGAAGCACGAGACTACAGGCTATAGCCCTTTCTTCTTGCTGTACGCACGTTCGCCCCGGCACACAATCGACACAGTCTTCCCTTTCTGTGATCACGACAACATGACTGTCGCCGAGACCCTCTGTCTTGCCGAAGACGCGCGTCGCATAGCTCGATTACGCACTTTGGCATCGCAAGACAGAGCGAAAGCACGCTACGACATTCACCACCGACCTGTGACCTATCACCGTGGTGATTTGGTGTGGTTGTGGACTCCTGTGCGGAAGCGCGGTTTATGTCAAAAGTTTTTGGCCACTTACGATGGACCGTTTGTTATTGTCGACAGACTCACAGAGGTCACCTATACAATAGCTCACCTCACGGCGAGTGGTCGAAGAGCTGCCAAAACTCAAGTCGTTCATGTTGCCCGCCTGAAATTATTCACGCCGAGACAACTCGACTGACTCGTCCGGCGGCCTTCGTCTGCACGGAGAGGAATGTTGCACACATGAACGAAGACAACGAAGACCATGGTGAACGTGCTTGCCGCTCCGGGTTAGGAAAGAAGAAGAGGATCAGGTGGATCTCCTAGCTAGTCGGCCACTCCTGGGCTCACCCTCACGTCCTAATAAACGGCCCTTCCAGTCTTTGACGGTCTCCTTGAAGCGTAACAGTATTAATACAGTGTTCTGGTTCGCATAATGGGTGCTTCCCTACTTCATGAAAGTGGCCGGACGCGGGACGCGGGACGGGGGGACGGGGGGAGGGACGGACAGAGCCCCGAGCATAAGATGCTTCGCATCTAAAACTTCCCCATCTCCCGCTAAAGGGAACCATGTGTGGATGCGAAGCAGCGGGGAGATAATTAGCTTGAGCGGGAGGAACGTCGCCGCTCTCGTTTCACGGCAGCGGTCCGGGCGCTAATCGCGGCGCTGCACAGGAGAGAGAATGAGGCGCGCGCGCTCCGTCATTTTCATACCGCGGAACTACCGTGGCGCCCGCAGCGGAGTATGCAGCTGTCGCACCACCTGTCGTGCGCGCCGCTCCGTAGAGGATTCCTAGAGGAGAGGACGGGGGGGGGACCGTAGAAGAGGGGGGAGGGGACGTGCATGCGCTGTGGGGGGTGTGGGACGCGGGAGCCGCTCCCTAGAGTAGAGTATTCCTAGAGGAGGGAGGGGGGAGAGGACGCGCATGCGCTGTGGGGATGTGGGACGCCGGAGCCGCTCCCTAGAGTAGAGTATTCCTAGAGGAGGGAGGGGGGAGAGGACGCGCATGCGCTGTGGGGATGTGGGACGCCGGAGCCGCTCCGTAGAGTAGAGGATTCCTAGAGGAGAGAGGAGGAGAGGACGCGCATGCGCTGTGGGGATGTAGGGCGCGGGCGCCGCTCCGTAGAGTAGATGATTCCTAGAGTAGAGAAAGGGGGGTGAGCGTAGGAGAGGATAGGGGGGAGGGGACGCGCATGCGATGTGGGGGGGTGTGGGACCGCTCCGTAGAGTAGAGGATTCCTAGAGGAGAGAAAGGGGGTGAGCGTAGAAGAGAGAGGGGGGAGGGGACGCGCATGCGCTGTGGTGGTGTGGGACGCGGGAAGGAGGGACGGACTAAGCCCCCCTCCAAACACATGCAAGCAAGATCAAGGAATGGAGTCAACCTGGGCGACAAACACCACCTGCCTAGCCATTGCTAAGCAGCCTCTCTGTGCTCTCGGCCATGACTCTGATGACTGTGGTAGTGGTTGACGGCCTTCATATTACTACAGTGTTCTGGTTCGCATAATGGGTGCTTCCCTGCTTCATGAAAGTGGCCGGACGCGGGAGGGACGCGGGACGCGGGACGGACATAGCCCCGAGCATAAGATGCTTCGCATCTAAAATGCCGCCACCAGCGCTCTCGTCGCCGCCCTGGCCATAATTGGCTAGTGCAAAGAGAGCCGTCCGCAAGCGAATGTGCATAGGTCACTATAGAACCACCCCTCTATCGTTGGTGTTGAGGCGCGGTTTCCTGAAAATCAAGGACCTGGAAAGCTTCTTCCGTCAATCCACCCTCGCTTCAGAAAAGTAGAAAGCTCATGAAAGCGAGCTGCGTGTACAATGCAAATGATGTTTCAGTTATTTCGGCGTGCTGCAACTCGCAAGTGCAAGCGAGCATCGAATGACATCAAGTTCGAGGTACTCCGACGTGCGGTTTGTAACGCCTAAATGCGTTAAATTTGGGCATATACAAAGTGATGAATTATATACACGAGGAAATATCTCACGATCAGTGGTACGAAGCTCGCTTTATCAGGCACGAATGGCCCCGGCGATTTTCACGTGTGCAGTTGCATTCTGCATCCATCTCTCGCTTCCTGTGCGTTGTTTTATTACGCATCCTCGAATGTTCTGTCGACGGTTGTCTTACGTTTGTATATTCTGCAAATGGGGATACGCACGTGTCCACTTTCGCGGAGTGTGCGATGTTTATCGCGCGCTTCACTAGTCTGCATTTAACTGCTGCACCGCGCTCACCCCGGTCTGAGGCTCTGCTGAGCTTCATAGTCAAGGTTACCACGGTTCTGCGTCAAGGCTGCTCAAAACAATAACAGGAGACCCACATTATCACACTTTCTCGTGCGACCGGCTGTGGAGAACACGAATAATTCGCTTACCCAACACGTTCGCAATGGCCCGTATCCAGCGCTCTCACCGTTCTGCTTCGTGCAACAGCTACAGAAATCGGTAAAACTGAAGTATTTTACGTCTGTGGCAGTTCACAACGCAACAGTAGCGTGGACTGAGGCTCTTCTTCGTAGCGCGCGGAGCTGTTGCGTCTGCTCTTGCTTTCGCCGTCGTTCTGGCAAGCACTTCATGGCGGTTCGTTTGCACGTCCAGCTAGCGGAGAGAAATTCGTAGCTATTTTTCTGAGTATTCAATGCCCCAACACACCTAATATTTAGCTGAATCGTTGTTTCGCACTCGCTAGTTGCACGTGGTTGCACAGCAAACTGTGCAAGGGAGTCGGACTTTGCACTACCCAAAACTGCCCCGACAGGTGGCGCTACGTGTCTGCAAAACTACAGAGTCTGACATCTATACCACAGCTAAAGCAGTACTTAGTAAAAGTGACCCTAAAGCTCTGCAAAAGCCATTAGCTCTGCTGTTTCACCAGTCTTCACGACGTTAAGTGAAGATGAGCTAAATTCTGCTCTTGAATATTACATTCGCGCGCTGTGACATGCAGCTCGTGTAGTCCTTACAGCATCATCGCAATGCTCACTGCGATTCGAATACACTGCTAAAAAAGCGTAACGAGATAGGCCGCAGGAAGGAAGCGGCGGCCGCGCAATCCAAAAAAGACCGGAGCAAACGTTAGGTGGGAGTGCCGGAGCGCCGGCGCCGCTCCGTCTTGTCGCCTAGGCAACCTCGGCTGCCTTGACCGCCGCCGAGCGTGCGCAGCGCGCGGAACTATGTACCACGTGATTCAATGCACAACAGAGTTGTGGCGGCGCCCTTCTCTGTTGGCAGTGGTGTTTGTGCCCCGCTCGCGATGAACCTGTATTTTGGTTTAATAATAGGTGAGTGGGGATGGCCCCTGTTAGCTCTAAGTGTCAACCATGTCTAAGGCGCATATGCATCGGCATGTTGGTAATTCATGTGCACTTTTTTTTTGCGCACAAAAGTACCAAGGAAAACAAGGGCGTGGTGTCCGCGTCGTTCTTTTCCGTCCTTGTTCGTTTTGTGTGCTAAAACTACCGTGATACTCGGGTTGATGCATGTGGGTGATAAGACAGCATATCGCTTCGTGTAAGCTGTGCCTCGCGAAGCTCGCCTACGTGCTAATACATTCCTTTTCGTTAAATTCGTTCCGACGTTTTCATTCAGCCGCAACGTAGGTTGCGGGATACTGCCGGCATGTGGAGCCGTTCGTTAAAGTTGACTTGTGTTTGAACGGATTTTTCGTGTGTGTGTGTGTGTGTGTTCGTGTGTGTGTGTGTATGTGTGTGTGTGTGTGTGTGTGTGTGTGTGTGTGTGTGTGTGTGTGTGTGTGTGTGTGTGTGTGTGTGTGTGTGTGTGTGTGCGCGCGCGCGCGCGCGCGTGTGTGTGTGTGTGTGCGCGTGTGTGCGCGTGTGTGCGCGCGCGTGTGTGTGTGTGTGCGTGTGCGCGTGTGCGTGCGTGTGTGTGTGTGTGTGTGTGTGCGTGCGTGCGGGCAAGATTTTATTCACAAGATTTCACAGGATTTCATTCTATATTGACATGCAGCGTGCAATGCAAACCATGCATCGTGCAATGGAAAAGCAACTAGTAAATTCAAAATGAGAAATTAGGAGGTAGAATGGGTCAGATAACAGATGGGTGTAGTTGATATTTAGGTTGATATTAAGCAAAAGCAATGGACCTGAGCCAGCCACATAATGCATAGGATGGACAACAGTGGTCAGTTAGAATGAAGGAATGGATACCAAACGCTCCTAGAAAAGAAGCCGCAGATTGCAGTGAGTCGATGGAGCAATGAAATTAAGATCACATATGAATAAAATGGAATGAGCAGACGCAAGGTGGGGCTAATTAAGATCATTGGGAGAAGCCTTCATTCTGCAGTGGACATAAAAATTGGCTGAGAATGGTGATGAATGATGATTCAGACATTACATACATGTATACATAGGTCGGCACTTTAAGGGAGTACTCACTCAAACTCACTCACCACAATTTTTTCAGCCATCGCACTCACTCACGTTCACACTCACGTCCACTCACACTCATGAGTACTCACTCACGTTCACACTCACCTCCACTCACAGTCATGAGTACTCACTCACGTTCACACTCACGTCCACTCACACTCATGAGTACTCGCTCATACTCAACTCACCACGTTCAAATGAGTGTGAGTGAGTGTGAGTTGAGTGCACTCATGAGTGAGTGTGCCGAGCTCCATAGGTCGGCACTTTAAGGGAGTACTCACTCAAACTCACTCACCACAATTTTTTCAGCCTTCGAACTCACTCACGTTCACACTCACGTCCACTCACACTCACGAGTACTCACTCACGTTCACACTCACGACCACTCACACTCATGAGTTCTCACTCACGTTCACACTCACGTCCACTCACACGCATGAGTACTCACTCATACTCAACTCACCACGTTCATATGAGTGTGAGTGAGTGTGAGTTGAGTGCACTCATGAGTGAGTGTGCCGAGCTATGCATGTATATAATACAGGGTGTTTCAAGAAATGAGTCCAATATCCTCAAAAAACCAGCAAAATGCGATATTTGCTCGCTGTTTTCCCAATTACTTTTTCTGTAGCAACTTGCATCTTAACATGGTTAAAGACGTCATTTGGGACAGTAATTAAGAAAATTAAATTAATTAACTTTTTAATTAGTGGAGTTATGCGGGTATGTCAAATGGGAGAATTGAAATTCTTCATGCGAAAATCCTATCCCAGCTTTGAGATTTAGAAAAGGCGGCCTCTATTAATTATTGTGGCGTAATGAAATTCATGGCAAATTCAACGGCGAAACCGAAACCCAAGCACCGATGAGCGCAACAAGCAGACGACTAGAATGACGTCACTGTTCAAGACAACGGTCCCAGAGCTGCAGTTCTTCCCCGTTCGTTAACGTATGTGCGTCATGCGTGCTACTACTGCAAGCGCAGCCCACACGCCTACACAACGAAGTCGGTTGATGGTTGATATAACGACGTTCATTAATTGTCAGACGAATATGGCAGTTGCGCTCTTCCGCGTTTCGGTTTCGGTTTCACCGATGAAGTTGGGACAATTTCATTACTTCGCAGTTATTCCTAGAGGCCGCTTTTTCGAAATCTCAAAGCTGAAATAGGTTCTTCGCATGAAGGTCTTCAATTGTCCCATTTGACTTAACAGCCTAATTCTGCTAATTAAAAAGGTAATTAATTTAACTTTCTTAATTACTGTCCCAAATCATCTCTTCAACCATGTTAAGATGCCGGCCGCTACAGCAAAAGCCGGAAGATCCCACGCACTGTGGGAATCGATGTAATGCGAAGCAGCCAGGAAGGAGCAAATCATGCTTTACATAATTTGCATGTCATGTTTTACATGTTAGGACCTGTCATTTATGTTCGTCATACAGTCACGTCACTCAATCCCAAATTTGGTGTATATCAAGCTAACGAAACGGCCGCGAGCGCGCCATGAGCGTGGCATGTAAATCATACTTTTCATGACAAGTTAGTCATGGTTTTCATGATATGACCAGGAATATATGTTCGTCATACAGTTATGTTATGCCATACCAAATTTGGTATAAATCCCATTAACGATACGGCCAGGAGAGCACAATGTCGTAGGCGGATAGATAGATAGATAGATAGATAGATAGATAGATAGATAGATAGATAGATAGATAGATAGATAGATAGATAGATAGATAGATAGATAGATAGATAGATAGATAGATAGATAGATAGATAGATAGATAGATAGATAGATAGATAGATAGATAGATACGTTCAAAGTCGCCGAAGTTCACTAAGAAATGCTTCGCATTTAAAAGCAATTGTGAAGACAGCGAGCAAATACCGCACTTTCCTGATTTTTTTTTAAATATTGGACACATTTTTTGAAACACCCTGTATACGCAAGACATTCGTCTGGTCGTTATGGTGCCAGCCTTGTGTACATCTGAGGAAGCGGCTAAAAGCATTATTCCAGCTGTGATAAACGGAGTGTTTTGCAGTATTTGTACCCTGTTTTTATATTTTATGTGTGAGTGTTAAATAAAGCGTAACCTATTTTCTGTTGAATTTTTACTTGAAATGCTGTGTCATGTGTCTCTTCTTTAAGAGACATCGAGACGTACGAAACATTAACTTCAAAGGAATTATAGGACAGAACACAAGTCCAGTGTGTGCTGAATTTAACACTTTAAGGATGCTATGTATTCGCTGTTGTGAACAGGAAGTGAACCCAAATGCACATCATGTCAGACTTATACACTCCGTGCACTGCCACTGGCGCGCCGCCGCGCGGCCGTCAGAGAAGACAGTCGTTGAGAGCCCGAGCAGAACCAAACGCTCTCCCACGCCCGCTAGCACGTAGTTTATCGTAATCAATGAACTACTGCGTAGTCGATTGTACCAACAGGTACACGTCGTGTCCTGCGGAAACGACGTTTCACAGTTTCTCGACTCGTCCCGGCTTTATTGGGCAGCGACATAAGCGGAGCACGGCTGTGCGTCGAAAAAAAGTGTTTGGTTCCCGCTCCCTCTACCATCGCGCGTTCTACCGCTGCATGCTTGGAATTGGTCTGAGACACCACCTCTACAGGTGCACTGATCTTGCGTGATGTTCCTGCTGCCATAGAGCTGGCGAGAAAAGATGCGTATGCAAGACATTTTATATAATGCCTTGCATACGTTCCATCAGTCTTGAGCTGAATTATAATTCAGCTCAAGACTCATGGAACGTTTTAATGGACCTTATTAACTCGTCGTCTACCCTTCGCAGTTTTGGAGAATGCAATGCGAGGTCAATTAGTGCTTTGCTGTGTTGATAGGACCATCAGTTAAGGGGCGAATGAGTTACGTAGCATATTACCGTAAACATAACTATCCGCCCAGCAGCGCTATGCGCACTCGGTAGGATCAAGCTAATACGCAGAGTAGCAGAACTACAGGGTCTTTACGAAAAAAAAGAAGCTTTGTGAATGCTGTAGCGATGGATGTGCCTGTCAGTGCGTTTCGGAAAACAACATAAACAACGCAAGAGGTTGTAGTGAATGAGAGACGTGACGGCTGCCGAAGTGACCGCGCCGTCGTCGTCACCACTTTACAAGGTGAAACGAAATACGAAACGAGGCTTCGGCGTCCTCTCTGGCCGAAATCGTAGCACGTTCTCTTTCTCGCCCGCGCCTCAAGCTCTTAGCATGAGCAGCGCGAGCGGTGAGGTAAAGACTATGATCATGATGAGCGATGATGATGCCGCGACAATTTCAAGAAAAGCACTTTGCGAAACTCGGTGGCTGCAAATTGCCGTGGCACGAAGCCGCAACAAAGGAGCACGCCGCCCGGCCACTCACCGTGATTTCCACGGCGAGTGGCCGTGGAACCATCGATAATTCTAAATGCTCTGAGTATTTTGCAACTTGCAAGTACGCGGGTAGTGGGCACGCACCAATAATATTCTAAATGTGATAGAATGATAGTTTGCCGCGACAGTTATGGAGTAAGCATCTCGATTTACACACACCTGACGCACGCATTTAGCGCTCAGTATAGTGACGACGCGCAGCAAGACGCTCACTAACGTGGAAAACGTGGCCGCTTTCATGCAGGTTTTCCCCTTTATTCCTGGTGGCATCGCGGAAGAATGTCCCACTACGATATCTTTAAAATCAGCTCGAAGCACTAATGCGCCGGCTACGGGCGCTTGCGCCACCATATCTGTCAAAGCAATGAGGCGCTGCTGTCTGCTAAGGCTCTCAACGTTGCACGCCCGCCGCACCACTCATGGCGCTGCGCGCGGTTTCAAGGCGCCCCCTATAGGTCCCAAACGGAGTGAATACCTACGAAAAGCATTCCCCCTTTGTTCTAAGTTTGCACTACATACCATTATCATGAAGATGAAAAAGTGAAATTTCTCTTGGTTGTTTGCTGCATTTTTTGTAGGAGAAATCTTTCTCTGTGGTGCTTAGTAAATAGCCTTGCAAAAAGTACACAGTGACCTACTGTGAACCTAGAATGTCAATATAGAATAAAATCTTGTGAATTCATTGGTGCTAACACTTGTTCTCAGAAGTGTCTTTGCCAGCTGCCGGCAAGTCTCCACGTGGTCTCCGGTTCAGTGAACAAAAAAGATGAAGTACCAACAAGCTCATCTTTCCATCCTTCTGCTACAAAAGCAAACTTCCCCGTGATCTACTGCGCCGGCTGCAGGCACTACCCCACTAAAGCAGAAATACCGGCAGTTTGGTCATGTCACGGCAGCCAGCCAATGGAGACGAAGTGCCGGCACCATCCTGTG
Source organism: Rhipicephalus appendiculatus (assembly GCA_030522465.1). Taxonomy (NCBI): domain Eukaryota; kingdom Metazoa; phylum Arthropoda; class Arachnida; order Ixodida; family Ixodidae; genus Rhipicephalus; species Rhipicephalus appendiculatus. The sequence goes on from JALIZH010013146.1 coordinate 14,338, forward strand.
CAGCCTACTGTGCCGGCTGCCGGCACCATAGACAGTTCCTTCTGAGGGCGTGATCGCGATCGCTGGTGCGCGCGCTGTATCGACAGGTATCTGCAGACGTCTTCGTGCTGCGCTCTCAACGCGAAGAGACTGCGGCGCGGCCGTGTTCTGTTCACCAGCGTTCTGTAGATTTACGTGATAGCGGATTCCAAAATAGTTAGCTGCCAGCCTTACTTGGTATAACATTACAATTTGTTGCTATCACATTAATTGCTTCGCCCTCGCGCCAGGACAGCTCATCGTGCACCAGGACTGCTCATCAAGCGCACGCGCGTATTCTAGTTCATTTTGGCTATGTGCTCCGTTACACGGCGCTTATCGACTCGGCTGTTGACGCTCAGGTTAAGAAAAAAATGGGTGGCTATAGATAGCTAAAGTCAGTTTCACCGCAGGGGTGAAGCAATGAATGCGATAGTAACAAATTGTAATGTTATACAAGTGAGGCTGGCAGCTAACTCTTTTGGATCCGATCTCACGGAACCCTACAAATCGCTGGTGTAAGAAAAAATTGAAGGACACTTTGTACATTCCAAAGTGTGTACGGCGAAAGCGTGTGGCCATTCGACTGGCTAAACCATGTCTTTTTCTCTTTAACACTCTTAGTGGGATAACACATAAACCGAATATGTGCGTGTTTTCTTGTTTAATTATTTACCGCGAATCGCACCAAGACGCGAGACTAATCCTGCTCCGTTCGCATGCGTTTGTATTTTCTCGCGCTTTGCGCATCGTACAAACGCCATCCGGCGTTCCAGCGCTTAAATTGACGGACCCTTTGTAAATTCCTAAGTGTGTTTCCGCGAACGGCCTGTGTCCATTGAGACGGCGTCGGTCAGAATGATTCCAAACGCTGGGCACAGCGACGCTACGCAAGCAAAGCGCGAGCACTGTAGAGTCCGACGCGACCGGCGTCCGTTTGCGCACCCCGACGGCCACCTGGCTCCGTGCCAGGGCTCGGAAACATGGACGGACGGGCACGGACGGACGGACACATGGACGGACGGACGGACGTGAGCATGAGACATTAAAGGCTTTCGCCTTAAAATACTGCTAAGAGCAACACATTTAGCACAGTTTCTTTGCGATGAGAGCGCAGCACGTAGAAGGTGTGTGCGAGCCGCCCGCTGATGGCTGACGAGCTAGCGCGCACGCCAGCGATCGCGACCGCACCCTTAGAAGCAAAGTTCACAGTTGCTGCTCGAGCGATCCCCCCCTCCCCTTCCTCGCGTCATTTTCTGGTCGTTCAAGACGGCGGGTTGTTTTTTCTCGGCTTCGACGGCAGGCCTCCCGTGCGGGGTGATTTTATCGCATGCGCCCTCCGAGCGATGGAGATGGGCCGGTTCGTTTGATGCTTCAGCCGCGTTCGTCGCTCCCGCTCGTGCGCTTTTACCCGTGGGTAGAACATAGGATGCACGGGGGTAAATTTCATATTTACCCGGGACATGACGGCGACGGCAACGGCGACAGCAGAAACCCGTAAGAGTGTCCATATAATTGTTATCGCAATAGTAAGGCTATTGCACAATTTAGGTCATTGTTTGAAAAAGTGCTACCGTTGGACAAATATTGCTTCACAAGTGCTGTGAAACGGGGCTACGTCTGCTCTGAACGTTCTCTCCGACTGCTCCAAAGTTGCTCGAAAAGGCCTTTCTGCCTGCTCCAAGCCGTGCTCCAAAACGTCTTTCTGGATGCTTCCAAGCCTGCTACGAAAGGCACTTTTGCCTGCTCCCAGGACTGCTCCCAAACCCATGTACCCTGTTCCACCCCTGATACCGTCATGTATGCGCAGTGGTATTGTGCTTTTTTGTGCAATAAATAAAATATTTATATGGTGCGCACAGCATCGCATTCCTTTTAAGAAACACATCGTATGAGTACCAACGGTATATCTGCAGAAAGTACGCATGTGCCTATGTGGATGCATACTTATGCATACAACTTAACTTTCACTTAGACGTGGTCCGATGCACACCGCTAATGGGGCATCATCGCCTAGGAGCTGTACCTTTGTATTGGTGCGCGAGCAGGCTGAAAGTGAGAGAGAGAGTGATTTTGGGAAAGAGGAAAATAGAAAAGGACACTATTTCCTGCCTCCCGTTGTGGGGGCACGGCTCAGCGCCTTTGGGGATGGGGAAGAGAGAGTAAAGATGATAGGAAGAAGGGAAGATAGGAAGAAGTGAGATGCGTGGCAAGCTAGTCTTGTCAGCGCAGGCGGGAGCATGAAAGCAAAGCGTTCGGCTACAGCTAGGGCGGCAAGGTCTGCAGGAACCGCAAACTCGAGGAACGCGTGCAGAGCCGGGATCTTCGACCGTACAGGAAAAAGGAAGTCCTCCGCCGTTGTCGCAGGGAGACCGAGCCGGCGATAGCGGCTTGCCATAACGCGTCGTTCAGCGGCCAGAGCAGGGCAGGAACAAATGATGTGCTCCAGCGTTTCTTCGTCACCGCATCTGCGGCACGCAGGCGATGAGCAGCGACCCGCGGAGTACATGCGTGCCGCAGGCCAGACGCTGCCGGCCCGCAGGCGAAGCAGCAATAACCGCTCGCGTCTCTCCAGGCCGGTCTCCGGTAGGGGTGGTGGCGGTGTGCCGCATGCCACCCGCATGTCAGGGTGGGCCGTTGGTAGCAGCTGCCGCAGTCGTTGCCGAGAGTAGTCCGACAGGGCTACCGCATTGGTGACCGGCGTGTCGCTGTGGTGTGCTGCCTTAGCGGCGGCGTCGGCCTCCTCGTTCCCAGCTATCCCAACGTGCGAGGGAAGCCAGTGGAGGGACAGACGCACACCGCTACCTCTGATGGCTGTCAGCTTTACGTGCAGCAGCGCCACGGTGACTCCAGCTTGGTCTGGCTGCAGCAGCGCTTGTAGTGCTGGCCGGGAGTCGCAGAGGATCGCCACGGGCAGCTGGGGTGTTGTAGCAGCGAGGTAATCGGCCGCCAGGTGAAGGCCAGCCAATTCGGCTGCAGTGGAGCTGGCGTGAAAGGGAAGGCGGCTTCGGATGGTCGTCCCAGTCGTTGGAATCACGCAGGCAGCCGCGGCCGAACGGGGGCTGTCACGAACAGACCCGTCCGTGAACACCAGGAGATGTCCCCGTAGCCTGTCGTGGAGTTTCGCCACGGCTTTCTGGTGGAGCTCGCACGCCGGTGTCCGCCGTTTGGTGAGGCACGTCCAGAGGCTGCTGGTGCGGCGGAGGGGGGCTGGATGGGACAGGGAGCATTGGGCACCAGCTCTTCATAATGAGCGCAGATCTGGCCCATCCGGGAAGCAGGTCGGCTCCGCAGTCTCTTAAGGAGGTCAGCACCCCCGGGGGGCTCTGTGGAGACAGTCCACATGATGCAGCGCCTGTCTCAGCATAAGGAGTGTTCGCCCGTGGCTGCTTCATTAGCGGAGGCCCAGGCTGAAAGGGTAAGGTAAGGTTCAGATTTCAGATCTTTGGCATTAAAGGTATAAAATGTTCTGCCACAGCACGCTTTTTAAATGCGAAGCAATGCTTAGCGAACTTCGGCGACTTTGAGCGTATCTATCTATCTATCTATCTATCTATCTATCTATCTATCTATCTATCTATCTATCTATCTATCTATCTATCTATCTATCTATCTATCTATCTATCTAGCCGCCTACGACTTTGTGCTCTCCTGGCCGTATCGTTAATGGGATTTATACCGAATTTGGTATGGCATAACATGACTGTATGACGAACATAAATGGCTGGTCATATCACGGAAATCATGACTAACTTGTCATGAAAAGTATGATTTACATGCCACGCTCATGGCGCGCTCGCGGCTGTCTCGTCAGCTTGATATACACCAAATTTGGGATTGAGTGACGTGAGTGTATGACGAACATAAATGACAGGTGATAATATGCAAATAATGACCTGCATGTCATGAACAACATGATTTACATGCCACGCTCGTTTCATTGGCTTGAAATACACCAAACTTAGTATTGAGGGACGTGACTGTATGACGAACATAAATGACAAGGGGTAATATGAAAATCATGACTTGTCATGTGCGGCATGACTGGCATGCCACGCTCATGGCGCGCTCGCGGCTGTTTCGTTAGCTTGATATACACCAAACTTGGTATTGAATGACGGGACTGTATGAAGAACATAAATGACAAGTGGTAATATGGAAATCATGACTTTTCATGTGCGAGATGTCTTGCATGCCACGCTCATGGCGTGCTCGCGGCCGTTTCGTTAGCTTGAGATACACCAAATTTGGTATTGAGTGACATGACTGTATGACGAAGATAAATGAAAAGTGGTAATATGGAAATCACGGCTTGTCATGTGCGAGATGACTTGCATGCCGCGCTCATGGTGCGCTCGCGGCCGTTTCGTTAGCTTGATAGACACCAAATTTGGTATTGAGTGACATTAGAAAGAAAGAAAGAAAGAAAGAAAGAAAGAAAGAAAGAAAGAAAGAAAGAAAGAAAGAAAGAAAGAAAGAAAGAAAGAAAGAAAGAAAGAAAGAAAGAAAGAAAGAAAGAAAGAAAGAAAGAAAGAAAGAAAGAAAGCCTTTATTTCTTCTGTGACATTACAGAAAGGTGGCAAGAGCAAAAGGCACCAAGGCCTGACAGAGGCTCCTGCTCCGTTCACAGATTTGGCTGCAGCGGCGAACAGGTTATTTGCACGATAAAGGCATGTGGAACATTGCCGTCTTACAACATAACACAATACCACAGCAAATTAACACGAAGCAATAACACATATATGCAAAAGCTGAACACAATGTACAATTCAAGTTGCTATCTTGCATACACGAAATTTAGTTGCATTAACGCCCATCACTCAAGAAAATACTAGGTATAATATTCGGAAATGAATGAGATCTGGGCGTATAACTTGTGAAATCAAAATTGAGAACAGCAGCAGATTTCAGGTCATTAACATGGGTAAAAAGGTTATAGAAATGATTTTTAATGATACGTCACCAACATCAGTACACTCCAGTAATAGCACACTTTGAGAAGATTAGGGAAATTGAAAGGTAGTTAGCTATATTCAATTTTATGTTGAATTAACAATGATTTAAACGAACTCTTAGTAAGAGTATTGAATTCGGTCAATTCTGGGCGATTTAGCAAACCTGGGATCTGATATGTAAGGTGTTGTCTGCCATAATGGGTTCTTGTCCGCGTCGTTCGAATAACTGTCCTACGTAGTGGATAGTGAGCTTGCGCGTGTGGCTCATGTGGAACGAACAGTTTATTAGCTTTTATGTGTTGTAACAATTTGTAATAATAAATCTGAGAGGACTTTAGTAGGTCATATTGCAGAAACAAAGGTTCTGAACTCAAGTGTTGCGGCTTCCCGTGATAGTTTTCGAAAAATATGAGCACCCTTTTTTGTAAAATAATCAGTTTCCTATAATTCTGGGTATACGTAGTGCCCCATACTAGTATACATTACGAGAGCCTAGAGTAAAATAACGAATAATATAGCACCTTTTTTAACCACATGGGAATAATATCGCGTATCTTAAAAAAGCAACCAGTAATTTTGCTCAGATCAGCCGTAAGGTTAGTAACATGAGTATTCCATGACAGATCCTCTTTAAACCATACACCTAGAAATTTGAGTGTTTTTACCTGTTCCAGTTCCGCCCCCCCGAAACTTCAGTGTAGTTTTACAATTACGTGGTTTATTAATTGGCGCAAATAATATATACTTCGTTTTGTTAACGTTCAACTGTAACTTATTCATGTGCAACCAATTTGATAGTTGATCTAAATATGCATTAACTGAACTTTGCAACACGGTCGTCGATTTGTCCGCAAAAAACACCGTAGTATCATCGGCATACATTATTAGTCGTTGGGAAAATGGAATGAGAGCAAGATCATTAATATAAAGATTAAACAATAGTGGACCCAATATGGACCCTTGAGGAACACCATTTACAATTTTTAATTGCCGTGATTTCACATTATTGATTGAAACATACTGGTACCTATTTGTTAGGTAACATCGTACCAGCTTTAGTGCAACGCCACGAATACCATAATCATGCAGCTTATCTAAAAGTAGGTCATGATTCACCGAATCAAAAGCTTTCCTTAAGTCTATAAATAGGCCTATTGTGTACAGGCTTTGTTCAAAATTGTCTATGATTTCATGTTTAGCTTTCAGTAGCGCTTGCTCACACGATCTTCCTTTTCGAAATCCGTACTGTGCGTCACATAAAATATTGTATTTTGCCATGAAGGACTCAATGCGGACGTTAATTACTGTTTCAAAAACTTTAGATAATACAGGTAGCACTGAGATCGGCCGATAATTGTTGGTACTATGATCTGTTCCTCCTTTATGAATTGGACATACTCGAGCTATTTTAAGCGCATCAGGAAATATACCGCATTCAAACATTGAGTTGACAACGTGGGCGATGGGAATAGAAATTATGTCTGCGATGTGTTTGACTGGAAGTGATAGTATATCGTCAATGCCAGAAGCGCAGTCATTTTTGAGCTTTTTGATTATTTTTTCAACCTCAAGCGCTGTTGTAGGTGAAAAAACCAGGGAGTTTAGAAGGCTCTTTCTTTCCAGCTTCGCAGTGTTCGATAGGTCAACTGGTAACACATATTCACCACTACGTATAAACTGAGCATTTAGTGCTTCAGCAGCTTCTTCATCACTTAGAGTGCCCTGAGCTGACGTTACGTGTATAGTATTACTTGTATTTTTCCTATCACTTATATCATTTACAGCCTGCCAGACTTTTCTTAAGTTGTCTGAAATCCTGCAGAACAAATTTTCATAGTACTGTAGCTTTGCACGTTTTAAATCAGCATTAAGTTTATTAGGATAATTTTTTAACTCGGAAAGTTTAAAAGGGATCTCTCTTACTGTATGACGACCATAAATGACAAGTGTTACTATGGAAATCATGACTTGTCATGTGCGACATGACTTGCATGCCACGCTCATGGCGCGCTCGCGGCTGTTTCGTTAGCTTGATAGACACCAAATTTGGTATTTGGTGACATGACTGTATCACGAACACAAGTGACAAATGGTAATATGGAAATCATGGCTTGTCATGCGCGACATGACTTGCATGCCACGCTCATGGCGTGCTCGCGGCCGTTTCGTTAGCTTGAGATACACAAAATTTGGTATTGAGTGACATGACTGTATGACGAACATAAATGACAAGTGGTAATATGGAAATCATGACATGTCGTGAGCGACATGACTTGCATTCCACGCTCATGGCGCGCTCGCGGCCGTTTCGTTAGCTTGATATACTGCAAATGCGGTATTACGTGACATGACTGTATAACGAACATAAGTGGCAGGTGGTAACATGAAAATTTTGGCATGCATGTCATCTACAACGCCATTTACATGCCACGCTCATGGTGCGCTTGCATCCAGTTCGCTAGCTTGATATGCACCAAAATTGGTATTGCGTGACGTGACTGTATGACGAACACAAATGACAGGTCCTAACATGTAAAACATGATATACAAAGTATGTAAAGCATGATTTGCTCCTTCGTGGCTGCTTCGCATTACATCGATTCCCACAGTGCGTGGGATCTTCCGGCTTTTATTGCATTTATTCCGCAGCATAACCTTTTTTTATTTTTTGCATTAGTCACTGTGTGGAGCCCGATGTCACTTAATATGCTGGCTATGCATTGCATTTATACCTACACATACCTAAGAAAACAATTGGTGATACTGTATGTTACACTCTTTGTGAAATGTTTGGTCAATGCTCCTTATGTATTTATTTTAGGTTTCCGGGAAGGAATTTACTGTACAGAAAAAAACAGCCTGGCCCCACTTCTGTCGAAGGAACCAGTCATCTGAGCAGCTGATGATGGATTGTGCAACCAGCACTGAGGAACTGTGGTTTTGTAATGTGGAAGCGTATCAACAATCACATTACGTTAATCTAACCTTGCGATTTTGTAATGTCCAAGTTATACTGTTACATATAGTGGGCTGTAAATAAGCCTTCAGCAAGTTTTTAGCCATGCCTTCTCGCATTGTTTATAGCACGCACATGCTAGAAATAGTACCACACTCTCTTACTCTTCCTATCCATTTGTTTTTGTGTTGTATATGTATCATTCCACGCCAAGCCTCTCGGCCATTTGCCCGACTACCACGAATGTTTTAAAAGCAGGGCTGGGCAAAGATACTTTGAAATTGTATCGCGATACGATACAAGATACTGGGGCAAGAAGTATTGGAGATACAGATACAAGATACTTCCGAAATGAATGTATCCGATACGATACTTCCCAATTGTATCTTAAGATACTTCGATACATTTGTAAATTTGCTATTATAGATGCATATAATGACGCTGCATATGCCTATGTACAAAAGTGTTTGCTTGAGAATGTCTTAACTGCGACCAACGTTGTTTATTTTAATGAAATATGTTTAAATCCCGAAAGTTATGTCTTTCTTGCTCAATGTATATTAGTTTCATTCTGAAACAAGTTATTGGAATTTGTTTACTTGACAGTTCTTCACAAGCTGCGGTATCAGTAGCTTTTGCTTGACACTTTTGTAATTTATGGGTGTCGCTGCTCTACTTGGCGATCAACCAGCGGGTTGCCGTTTAATTGCAAGAACTTCAATAAGAAGCCTCCGCAAGACGGTACAAATACCGGTGCAGAGTCTTACCTTGTCCGTAATTGTATTACTGCTTTCGTAGTACTGCATCACCCGACCGTCGTAGAGGAGCAATAACGCTGGTAGCGATATTTTTTTTGTGAATCAGCACGTGAAGACGATAACTACCGAGTGCGATCACAGTTCATTGAGGACATAAAACTGCAGTGATTTTTCATATCCCACCTATCAACTTGCGTAAAGTGTTCGTTAGCAACATATTCACTAACGTGTAGCCTTTTACCATTTCGTCTCCGAGAGAACTTGTGCCGCCCAGAAGCTTCCCAGATCTACTGTACGCGGGAAAAATCGTCGCAGGATATCACTGCCATTCACACTATTTTAACTTCTAGCTTGCTTACCTGCTTTTTTGTAACACACACACAAGAAAGAACAGACTTTACAGGGACTTAAAAAAAGGAAAGCGAATATACCTAAGCGAAATAGCAAGGCAGTTCCGCAATAAAAAGTGACAGTGTATACAGGGTGTTTCACATAAGTACAACCACTTATTTAAAAAAAAGCAAGCGTTTTAACCGCGATTGAATGAAATCAATGGCATATGGTTTACCGTCATGTGGCGCTCGTTATTGTATTTTTACATGGCGCTTTGTTGGTTAACTATGTTCAATTATGTGACATTTTTAATATTTACTTTTGAGCAGAGTGCACTTCGTCACATCGTAGAACGCACTTAAGAACGACCAAAGCAATAATTTTTTGGCGACGTACATGCTGCGTGGTGAATATTTTCTGGCTTTTAAAGCAAGCACGTGAAATATCAAATAAAACCTCGTGACTGCGCTCATGCGCTATCATACTGCAGCGCTCTTAAACGTGCTTCGAGCGAAACAACCGACGCGCGGACCGTCAGCCTGTCGCTTCTCAGGGACGATGGTGTTTGTTTGCCGTGTGTGGCGGTCAGAAATGTTGAAGCTCTGTGGAGTCGATGCCTAAGCCACGGCCGCTCATTTCGTCGTGGTCCATTTGCCGGTTTTTTCGCTCAAAGCATGTATGAGAGCGCTGCAGCACAAAAGAATAGGAGAGCAACAATGTGTTCATGTTTCTCCGGCTTTCTTAAAACGCCGATAAAATCTCTACGTAGCATGTACCTTTACAAAAAAAAATCAGATCTGTCGTTTGAAATACCCTCTAAAACGTAACGAAACGCACAGTGCCCTAAAGTGAATAGCAGGATTGTTAAATCATTCGTATAAGTTAAGAAATTAAGTGCACTATAAAAGTACCCTAATGAGAGCAACATGGCGGTAAACCCCATCGCTGGTTTTATTAAGTTGAGGTTAGGCACTTCTTTGCAAATATTTGGTTCCAGTTAGGTGACACCCGTTATAAACACGATACAGGCGACACCCCTAAAGACTGCGAATATAGAGCATGATGTATCGTCAACTTGGGTGTTAATGTCAGACAATAGAAAACTCAGTGCCCACGGAAAATACTACTAAAGGGCTCCTGGGGACGCCCATGAGAAAACCGGAGTACTTGGTATTACGTTTCTCAAATCCCCTTCCTAACGTCTTTCAGATTTGTTATTATAATTACCATGATTATAACGTAAACTCAATTTCGCAGTTTTATTAAATAGTGAGCAAAATGTTTGTTCCTGTAAGTACTAGGCACGCTCAGATTATTTTACCTTTGCCCTCAACATCGCCTGAACAGTAAACTCACATGGAATGTAGATATGTAAATAGTAGCAATGACGCCGACAATTAAAAATAAAAATAATTAAAAAGACTAGAAAAAAGGAACAGATGAGGATGTCACAAAATACATATTACAGTTAACAAACGAAAAAAAAAAACTACACAAAGACCTAGATAACGTGTGGGATGCAAATGGAAGACAGCAAAGAGAGAACTTGTGCTACAGTCAAGCTATCATTAAAAAAAAACTTCTTGCATAATTGAGCACGAAGAACAAAGATACAGTACGCCAAATATCATCTGTTACGTTAATGTTTGTTCTATTGTATTTAGCATCGACACCGGTGGTGCGACGGTTGTTAGAATCTAATTTGCATATAAGTCAATCTGATAGTGGGGAAATTAAGCTTACATCCAAGATCTGTCAAATCTCTGTGTGAAAGCAGCGAGATGCCACCCCACTCTTGCATTCTTGAGGCTTTGCAACGAAGCACCACACAAGACAAACTTCGATAACAGCACTATAGCCACATCTGAATTTGAGCGAAAGACATCACACGCATGGAACTAGGAGCACAGTACCGTGGCTACAAACAAGGTTCATGGCACTGACACAGCTAAAAAGACCGAAAACATCGAGAAACAAAAGGTGGGCTGCACTTAGATGTTCGCGCGCCATGTTTTTGTTGAGATGGCTCCAGCGCCATCACGTGACTTTGTTCCACCAATAGAGACGCATATAGACCTTATTTCCTATGCTCACTGGAACACTCTGGTGGGAAGACAAAGGAATATGTCACTCGTCACCTTTATTGATGTGGCTTAGTGGCAGCAGTGGCAGCGGGAGAAGGAGAGTTCAGCCAACGTTTGTTGTTTCACAGGGTGGCGTTTCTATAGTAGTATCTTGTATCTTAAGATACACGATACATTATTGAATGTATCGGAAATACAGATATAGATGCTCGTTTTGCGAGACGTATCGCGATACAGATACAAAATACCCAACGAGTATCTAAGATAGTATCTAAGATACATGTATCTTCGATACTGCCCAGCCCTGTTTAAAAGAAATTATGCGGATTTATTGCATTGAAAACAATCAATTTCTAGTATATCTGAGGCAAAACATTTTGGTCACGTGGGAGACTTCCAAATTTCGCAGAATACCGTCAGAGTTTGTCAGAAAATTTAGTCTGAGAGTATCGTTTCTTGTGACAATACAAAATTTGTTAGAAACATTATGCAAATGCTAAGAAAGGGAAAATAGACAACCACCCATTTGTAGCATGAAGCCACAAGGAGAAATTCGTACGGATTTCCTTCCGTATGGATTTCGTCTTTCTGAGAAATCCCTATGGATTTCCTTGTGCCTTCGTGCTACAAACGGGTGGTTGTCTATTTTCCCTTTCTTAATCCTTCCGCCGTCTTGCGGGATTCCGCAGAACTCATTTCCAATTATGCAAATGTGTTTGAGTAAGTGTATGAAGCTCTGTAATGTTACTGCAATTTTTCATATACGCCTCAAGAAATTTTGAGAAAATATTTTACATTTGGACTTTTTCCATTGCAATATTGCGCTATGTTCAAATATACGAGTAATGAATAATTACTATAAAAAGGTATGTTCTGCGCTAAAAAATATTTTCAGACCACTGAAGTTCCCAGATTTTACGAGGAAAAATCAGGAATTTGAGAAAATCACCATTTTGGCTCATTTTGAGACAATTTACAACACGTGGTGCACGTATTAAAGCCAGCTTTATGTCTCAAAACAAAGCAAATGTTTTAATTTCGCAAGATGTATCATTATTTTTTTTTCAAGGAAGAAAGTCGGTTATGAAGTTTTCTATGGACGGCAAAGGGGAACTTCGATGAGGAAGCTGCCATGTGACCAAAGGGCACGATAACCATCATAGGGAATTAGAAAAAATATGTTCTTCCTTACATCAAAAATATATCACGGAAACTTGCCAAGAAGCATTTATTTGCTTTTCAAATAGGTATAAATTGATTTTTAATTGGAGCGCCACGTGGTGTAAGTTAAATCTCAATATGGACCAAAATGATGATTTTTTTTAAATTCGTGATTTTTGCTCGTAAGATCTAGAATTTTTATTGGTCTGCCAATATTTCTTACGCAAAACGTACCATTCGTAGAGCAACTATTCATTACCCGGATATCGATTCGTAGCGCATGGTTACAGTAGCAAAAGATATTTAACATTATGGCAAAATTTCTGGAGTCGTATATGGCAGAAAACTGTAGTAATATTACTGAGCTTCGAAAACCTTGCACAAATGCCTTTTCCTAATATGCCTACCAAATTTGGCACGGAAACGAGGAATGATACTCTCAGAATTAATTTTCTCACGAACAACACTCAAACGACACTGCGAAATTCGGAAGGTTCCCACGTGACCATTTTTTGTCCCAAATATTCTAGCAATTCATTGTTTTCAATACAATAAATTTGTACATATTTTTTATGTGAAAACATCTGAGATGGTTGTCAAAATGGCTAGGACATTTGGCATGGAATGACCCACATGTTCATGATTAACAGCGTGAATATTCTTGTACAGCGAAAGCTGTTATAAGATCACAACAAGGGCCGTTTTTGCGCCGTAGTTGTCGGCCGCCGCCGCCGGTGTTCGTAACCACTACCACTCGAAATAAGAAAAAAACTTAATAAATAAAAAAAACTCCCCATCTCCCTCTAAAGGGAATCATGTGTGGATGCGAAGCAGTGGGTAGGTGGCTGGCTTGAGCGGGAGAAACGTCGCCGCTTCCGTCTCGCGACAGCGGTACGGGCGCTCATCGCGGAGCTGCACAGGAGAGAATAAGGGAATAAGGCGCGCGCTCCGTCATTTTCATACCGTGGAACTACCGTGGCGCCCCCCAGCGGAGTATGCAGCTGTCGCACCGCCTGTCGTGCGCGCCGTAGAGGATTCCTAGAGGAGAGGACGGGGGGGGGACCATAGGTGAGGACAGAGAGGGAGAGGGGACGCGGGCGCCGCTCCGTAGAGGAGATCATTTCTATAGGAGAGAAAGGGGACGCGGGCGCCGCTCCATAGACTAGAGGATTCCTAGAGGAGAGAAAGGTGGGGAGCATAGGAGAGGAGAGAGATGGGTGTGGGATACGGGAAGAAGGGCGGACAAAGCCCCCCGCAAGCGCAAGCAAGATCAAGGAATGGAGTCAACGGGACGCGGGCACCGCTCCGTAGAGTAGAGAATTCCTAGAGGAGAGAAAGGGCGGGAGCATAGGAGAGGATAGAGAGGGGCTGTGGGACGTGCGACGCGGGAAGGAGGGGCGGACAAAGCCTCCACAAGCACATGCAAGCAAGATCAAGGAATGGAGTCAACATTGGCGACAGACACCACCGGTAGTGCGCGTTATTCTTTGCTTGCACCCACCACCTGCCTAGCCATATCTAAGCAGCCACTCTGTGCTCTCAGACATGACTCTTGTGACTGTAATGGTGGTTGACCATTGGCAGGCCTTATTGTACTACAGTGTTCTGGTTCGCATATTGGCGGCTTCCCTACTTCATGAAGGTGACCGGACGCGGGACGCGGGAGGGACGGACATAGCCCCGAGCATAAGATGCTTCGCATCTAAAAAACCTAAGACAGAATGGGAATCGAACCGGGGCCGTCTGCGTGGCAGCCCAATACTCTACAACTGAGCTACGCCAGTGCTTGAAGCTGCGTTGCAAACTGACCCTATGCAGGCTTGATGTCGGGTAAGGAATCGTGTTAACATGTATAATAAAGCGTTTTAGAGCAGTAAAGTAACAACCAGGCGTCACACAATGCGAATTGCGTAACGTGTAGGTCGTTCAATGCTCCAAGCCATTACAAAAGCCTCAGGCATAATTCTTCATCGTCGTCAGCCACAGCATCAACAAAGTGCACATAATGCGTTACATGTGTGTAGCGGGTACCACGCTTTTGCGAAGAATGACGAATAATGGCATAGTGGACGCTTCCCGCCTACACAAAAGTTATGATGATTTATGGCGTAGTGGGTACCATGCAAGTTTGCTTGTAGTAGTTGACCCAATAGTGTTTAAAAAAGACTCTAGACAGGCCGCTCTTCCAGCTTTCGCTGTGACTGGGCGTCGCGTTCCACGCAGGCCTGGCGGTTTTTTGAACTTCTGATGCCTCTAGTATTAATTTTCATGGTTTATAATGGCCTAATTGTTAACTACGACTAATTGTTAACTACGAGGGGAAGTCAGACAGCAAAGGAAATTCTGAGAAAAGGTATATCTATTCTGATGATCAAAGACTGAAACATTTTTTTCTATATGTTCTCCAGACACTTCAACGCATTTTGCCCAACGTTTGACAAGTTGTTTGCTTCTGTAGGAGAAAAAGATTTTTCTTTGCACCTATAACCAATTTTGTGCAGCGTGATTGACTTCTGCATTTGTTGTAAATTTTCCTCTGGGGGCTTCTTTCAATGGCCCAAATATATAAAAATTGCTTCTTGCCCAATCTGTACTGTATAGCGTGCTATTCGATTCCCAACTCCTTGTTTCTGCCGCCTGTTTTGCCAGAATGTGGCCGCCGCACGTTATCTTTCTGCAAGACGACACTTTCCGCAGTTTTCACAACGTTCGGATATGATTTCAAGTTTCAGTCTACTTCGAAACACATCACAATAGTTCTCACTGTTCAGTATCGCTCTTGATCAGGTGAAAGGAACGGCTTCCACACCCTCCATGTCCCAGAATAGGAAGGAAGCAAACAGAAAGGGAGAAGGCAGGGACGTTAACCAGAAAGACTTCCGGTTGGCTACCCTACACTGGGGGGATTAGGGAAGGGGAATAGAAAGATGAGAGAGAGGAGGGAAGAGAAGGAAAAGAGAGAGAATAATGTTGGCATATTCTTACGAGCTGATGGTTGATATTTATATTAACTTCTAGTAGTGATGAGTGTTTCCAAACAATGATCGCAGCCTTACTTTTCAGTTAGTTATTATGTACCTAAGTTTTATCTACAGTAACATTTTGCTCTAAAAATCCATCCCCCCTCTCGACGATAACGGGCCAAATGTGTACGAGATGTCCAAACTGTCTGCCTTATGGTGCGCTGACAATTACTTGGGGACCCCGTTGTGTGTGTAAAATGGAGCTTATTGCATAAGATGGAATACGCTGAAGTGTGACTGATATGTAAAATATTGGTGATTTCGTCCACTGTGATGCATCTGTTTTCCATCACAATACCCTCAGCAACTTTCACATTGTCCTTGGTACTTCACTTCGATAGCCTGCCCAATCTTTTCTCGTCACATTAAGGAGTTCTTCGCTGCTTGAAACGTTCTGTCCATTCATGGATCTTGCTTCGCAATAAACAACTGTCGCATAACGTGGCGTGCATTCGGCGAATAATTTCAGCTGGATTAACACCTACCGCAAACAGAAAACTTATGACTTTGTCAATTTCCTCCGTGGTGCAGATCGACGATGGAGCTGCCATGTTTGAGGGCCTGCCACATCCTAATGACTAACGCGGGAATACAAGTGTATACCTTGAAAATCAGCGCGAACGCGAAGGAGATATAAGACGAAAACGACTCAGCACGAGCGCTGCCTAACTGAAGTTTATTGAAAGAAAAATGAACGCACAAGATCGAACTTCATGCGTGCGCAGCAATTTAGTCAATATAATGACTGTTCTCTTTGTTTGCTAGACTAGGTACGCAGGCCTAGCAATTTTTTTAACCCGACCTAAACGTCCTGCGCACGCGTGATGTTGGTTCTTGGCGCGTTCATTTTTGCTTCACTCAACTTCAGTTGCTAGACAGCGCTCAT
Organism: Rhipicephalus appendiculatus; assembly: GCA_030522465.1. NCBI lineage: Eukaryota > Metazoa > Arthropoda > Arachnida > Ixodida > Ixodidae > Rhipicephalus > Rhipicephalus appendiculatus. Next base: position 30,512 of record JALIZH010013146.1, read on the forward strand.
ACTGTGTCCTTGCCGTCTTGTCTCCGTCGTGTTCGCGCTGAATTTCCTAGTATGCATATTTTCTAACTCGCCCACCTCTCTACCTTTGTGAATAGGAGTGACGCGTTCCACAGAAGTGTTGTCGAGGACACTGCTTAAGCGGGGCGTGATCTCTCTGCACTTTTATTTTCTGTTGATTTCGCTGGCTCTCTTCCTGTTGTCTAACCAGCACGATTTGAGCTATGGAGCCTTCGTGCAATGCTCCGCGCATTTCATGTCGCGCCTTCGTTTTTTGCATGCGATAAAGAAAATAGCGCACAAACGGATAACCATCTGAGGTGTGAATATTGAATCAACGATTATTAAGTCTCAGAATTCTCTTAAACTGTTAGCTTTACGTTTTTCCCTGCTATTGGTTGCAGGTGGGACTCAACATTTATATTCGGAAATAAGCGCTACACTTACTAGGTTACGGCTTTCGTCACTGTTGGCAGGACTTCTTGCAGTTTTTCGTATAAATAAAGGCAGATGTGAACGTATCGGCTTCACTTTTTTTTTACTTCGACTTTATGTTCGGTTGCACCTCACGCAACAGTTTACTGCTTGCACTACTCTATAGGTGTGTTTCGTGCATGTGTGTATGTGTGTGTCATTTATTATGTGCCCGCCGCGTCCCACCTTGTCATTTTTGGCCTCTACCTACACATACAGTGATGTTATGTAGCCCATTCAAGACCGCGGCACCTTCTTTTATCTACTGCATAAGTGCAGGTATAAGAAGTGCAGTGGTGGCAACAATATTTTCCTTCTTGGGAAGGGCAACTATAGCGGGTAAATTCATTCTGGGGTGCGCCTAAAGGGACCAGATGCACGCCGATGTCTTGAGTGCCCGGAGGGGGGCTGACAGGGGAAGAAGGTCCATATATGCTTCTCCCTGTAACTGCCACCTTTTCAAGGGTGTTTTTATGTATTACACCCCACTCGCACGGGTGTAGTTTGTTCTAACACCCATACTTTAGGAGTGTTCACAAACACCCATTGCCGTAAGGTGTAATCTATCCTTACACCCTACTTTTTAAGAGTTGTTTTTAAACATCCTGTGTTTAGGGTTTCCTAAACACCCTAAAAGATCAATAAATTCTGAGCGCACAAACAGACGAGGACAAAAAGCACGCATGACACACAGGCGCTAACTTTCAACACTTTATTGAAGCCAGGGGCACAGAATATATAAGGGCACACGTGACCTTACATGACGCCGGCGCAGGAGGCATAATATAAGACATGATCAATGACGTCACAGCTAACATAATTCTTTGGACGATAGAGCGATCGACGGCTTGGCCACACATTTATCTCCTAAACTATCCATCTTTTCCGCCTCGATTATTTCCCTCGCGAGTTTACTTTTGCTTCTTTTTAGAATGGTGCACTATTAAATATTGGCAGGCACTTCTTTTCCACACAGAGATCTACATTGAAAAGAACTGCCTGCCAATATTTAATAAGTGCACCATTCTAAAAAGAAGCAAAAGTAAACTTGTGAGGGAAATAATCGAGGTGGAAGAGGTAGATAGTTTAGGAGATAAATGTGTGGCCAAGCCGTCGATCGCTCTATCGTCCAAAGAATTATGTTACCTGCGACGTCATTGATCATGTCGTATATTATGCCTCCTGCGCCGGCGTCATGTAAGGTCACGTGTGCCCTTATATATTCTGTCCCCCTGGCTTCAATAAAGTGTTGAAAGTTAGCGCCTGTGTGTCATGCGTGTTTTTTGTCCTCGTCTGTTTGTGCGCTCAGAATTTATTGATCATGTCATACCAACACGCCCAAACCGCCACAATTGTGAACCCTAAAAGAGTGTTCCCGTGCGACAAATGAAAACACCCTTAAGGGTGTAAAATTTTTTACTGTGATAGTATAGACACGTCCACACGGCAGAGGGATGCAATATACGACGTTACTCCTACAAGACACGAACCTAAGTTTGTGGTTAATAGTGCAACCACGTGTCACGACGTTGTCAAGCCTGGTGCCGACCAAAGAACATAGCCTACTTAACTTACTACTAGCGGAAAAAAACACTTTGAGCCCAAATCGCTGAGCGGTCTTCTTCAGCCGACGTGACAGCGTGTGTACATATGACATAACTGCCACTTTGTGGTCTTGATTCAGATCCTGGTTGCGAACATCGAGGTCTTTTATCGGCTTGATAAGGTGTTGGCGGGTGGCTTGTATCACCGAGGCAGGAAATGCTTCATTTTTTAGATGATCTACCTGTTCATTAAAGCTTCGCAAAGCGTAATGTTGACATGACCTATAGACAGCCTATATCAGACACGACAGAGCTATTCCGTTCTTCGCTAGCTTTGAATGGAAGGAACGGTAGCTCGATGGCGGTTTGGTAGACCTTCTGTGTTTTTTTTTTCTTTTTTGCTTTGTCCGCGGTGCGCATGCGGGGGGTGTTAGGTTTAGGTGTATATTTTCTTTTCAAACAATAAAGCTTCCACTTGTGAGTAAGCGCCCGTGTCGTGCACTTTCTTGTCTTGTGTTCGTAGCACTTCTATTATATAAAAATGAATGAGTATCTACTTTCCGTATCCAGTTCAGTAATCATAAGCTGTAATTCGTCTCCCGCTTTACTCATCAATGCAATGTCATCAGCGAATCGTATGTTACTGAGATATTCTCCATTAACTCTTATCCCTAACTCTTCCCAATCTGAAAATTAATATGCATAAAACTAAAGTAATGTGGAACAATCTTGGCAGAGAACAGCGCTTTGCGATAGGTGGCGAGACACTGGAAGTTGTAAAGTAGTACGTCTACTTAGGACAAGTAGTAACCGCTGAGCCGAACCATGAGAGTGAAATAACTAGAAGAATAAGGATGGGATGGGGCTCATTCGGCAAACATTATCAAATCATGAATGGTAGTCTACCACTATCCCTCAAGAGGAAGGTATATAACAGCTGCATCTTACCGGTACTTACCTACGGAGCAGAAACCCGGAGACTTACAAAGAGGGTTCAACTTAAACTGAGGACGACGCAGCGAGCGATGGAAAGGAAAATGATAGGTGTAACCTTAAGAGACAGGAAGAGAGCAGAGTGGGTCAGGGAACAAACGCGGGTTAAGGATATCATAGTTGAAATCAAGAAGAAGAAATGGATATGGTGCGGGCACGTAGCACGTCGGCAGGATAACCGCTGGTCATTAAGGGTAACTGAATGGGTTCCATGAGATGGCAAACGCGTGAGGGAGAGACAGAAAATTAGGTGGTTAGATGAGATTAAGAAGTTTGCAGGTATAACGTGGCAGCAGAAAGCACAGGATTGGGTTGATTGACGAAACATGGGAGAGGCCTTTGCCCTGCAGTGGGCGTAGACAGGCTGATGATGATGATGAATCAGTATCAACTAGCTCGCCTTTCGTTTTGCTTCAGTGCCTTTCATTATCTCATATAGGGGTCATTTCCGAAGGGAACTAGACGGCCGGTTTCGGGAAACGCATTGATACTGGTCTCTATAATTACTGCAATCTGGACGCTGATTCTGAAATATAGAGTTTTACAGCGGAGCTGTTAAGCTTTTCATTAAGCCGTTAGTAGTCAGAAAGTTATCATCATCATGAACCGACATGCACTCTCCTCGTTCTTCCTTCCTCTCCGTCGTCATCTTCATCTTCTGCTTCGCTCCAGGAACACTTGCGCCGATTTGTCTGGCGTGGGATGCAATTACTCTGATGGGCGAAAGAACGAGTACAAATAGAGATAGAGAAAGAAAGAAAGAAAGAAAGAAAGAAAGAGAGAGAAAGAAAGAAAGAAAGATATTGAAAGAAAGAGGAAAAACGAGATTACTGAAGAAAAAGCCGGCATATCCCACGCACTGTGGGAATCGATGTAATGCGAAGCAGCCAGAAAGGAGCAAATCATGCTTTACATAATTTGCATGTCATGTTTTACATGTTAGGGCCTGCCATTTGTGTTGGTCATACAGTCACGTCGCGCAATACCAGTTTTGGTGCATATCAAGCTAGCGAACTGGATGCAAGCGCACCATGAGCGTGGCATGGAAATGGCGTTGTAGATGACATCCATGCCAAGATTTTCATGTTACCACCTGCCACTTATGTTCGTTATACAGTCATGTCACTTAATACCGCATTTGCAGTATATCAAGCTAACGAAACGGCCGCGAGCGCGCCATGAGCGGGGAATGCAAGTCATGTCGCTCATGACATGTCATGATTTCCATATTACCACTTGTCATTTATGTTCGTCATACAGTCATGTCACTGAATACCAAATTTGGTGTATCTCAAGCTAACGAAACGGCCGCGAGCACGCCATGAGCGCGGCATGCAAGTCATGTCGCACATGACAAGTCATGATTTCCATATCACCACTTGTCATTTATGTTCGTCGTACAGTCCCGTCACTCAATACCAAGTTTGGTGTATATCAAGCTAACGAAACGGCCGCCAGCGCGCCATGAGCGTGGCATGCAAGTCATGTCGCATATGACAAGTCATGATTTCCATAATACCACTGGTCATTTATGTTCGTCATGCAGTCATGTCACTCAATACCCAATTTGGTGCATATCAAGCTAACGAAACAGCCGCTAGCGCACCATGAGCGTTGCATGCAATTCATGTCGCACATGAGAAGTTTTGATTTCCATATTACCGCTTGTCACTTATGTTTGTCATACAGTCACGTCACTCAATACCAAGTTTGGTGTATGTCAAGCCAACGAAAAGAGCGTGGCACGTAAATCATGTTGTTCATGACATGCAGGTCATTATTTACATATTACCACCATTCATTTATGTTCGTCATAGAGTGACGTCACTCAATCCCAAATTTGGTGTATATCAAGCTGAAGAAACGGCTGCCAGCGCGCCATGAGCGTGGCATGTAAATTATACTTTTCATGACAAGTTAGTCATGAATTTCATGATATGACCAGCCTTTTATGTTCGTTATACAGTCATGTTATGCCATACCAAATTCGGTATAAATCCCATTAACGATACGGCCAGGAGAGCACAAAGTCGTAGGCGGCTAGATAGATAGATAGATAGATAGATAGATAGATAGATAGATAGATAGATAGATAGATAGATAGATAGATAGATAGATAGATAGATAGATAGATAGATAGATAGATAGATAGATAGATAGATAGACAGATAGATAGATAGATAGATAGATAGATAGATAGATAGATAGATACGCTCAAAGTCGCCGAAGTTCGTTAAGAAATGCTTCGCATTTAAAAATTTCTTCGCGAGGCAGGTTTCATAACCGCGTTCCCGCGATCCGAAGGCCAGCGTCGTAACCACTCGGCTATCCAACAAGCTAGCATAGCGTACCATAGCCCTGTATCAACATATTTCAGTGAGACCGGATTGCTCTCCACATTAGGAGTGCTGACTTAACTAACCGGAGGCGGCGGCAGCGGGACGCAGGTTTCCCACTTTCCGGCGGCGCGCTTGAGTAGATTGCGCTAAAGTCGCGCTGAGGAACAGCTCAAACGCGGATGGATACAACTTGAAACACGTGATGCTAGCCGCCATTTAGAAATACGCAGCATTTCTGTGAATAAACAAACACTAATGGCCGATTAAAGCTGCAATAATCACATGACAATTATGTTTGAATGAAATATGAGCATCTAGCCAGAAAACACAGTACTCAGAAACGCACTATATTTAACTACGGAGGACAAACAGTGCGGCAGCACACCGGTCCGTCAGTTTGTTTCTCGCTGCAACACGTGGTACGTCGGTCTCTTCGGTGCAGTGTTCTCTTTTCCCAAAATTGTGAGAACGTTGTGCATGCTGCAGCGTGTGTGGGACATTGATTTCGTTATACTGAAAAAGTGCTGCGTCCCTCAGTACCGTGTCAATTACGACTTGAAGTGCAGGCTGCGCGTTTTCCGATTTCCCAAGACGCTCTGCTGCGCAGAAAATGTCTGCGCGCAATTTCACGTGACAACTTCACTTCGTCGCAGTACTCCATGATGAGTTGTCCTACAGAATTTTCTCCATATACTCCTCACCAGGATTAGAAATACGATGGTCGCCACTTCCAGAAATACCAGTGACGAAGACGAGCAACGACATGACCTTAAGAGGGAAGCTAACCCTTTCAGACGCCACCTATGAACAACTGTCTGTAAATGTGTGACATCGATACAACGTTATTTCAAGGCATTCAGTAGTCCACGGCAACAAAAGTAATGTCATAATATGTTAATTTAGGTTTTATAGTAAGAAATCACAATATAGTTCTACTTAGATATCTGTTTATCTTGAAGCCATAGATTCTCTGTTTTGGCATAAATTGAATGGAATGTCAGGCTAGAAATATAGTGCGAGTTCATTTTTGGTTATGTGTATTTTGAGCAAAGAAAAATTATACTTTTCACATGGCTCGAAGGAAGTGGCACGTCGAACGACTCGTCGAACGTGGTAGCAGCGTCAGCAAAGTGATCATATGCAACGGTACACTGCAAAATGAAGTTAAATGGAGACAAATTTATAATACAGGAGGTTAAATTCATCGAAAGCTTGATGTATCTCGCTCTTGCTTATCCCTTGTTGATACATATAGCAAAAACAAGTGGTGTACACAGTTGAGTGCCAGTTCAACCTGCCAAATGGCTAATCATTCACGGCCTGGCTGAAACGTAGTTGTCTTTTATGTTCGTCGTGTGGCTGCTGTGAGACACTAGAACGCAATATTCGTTGCGCAGCGAGCACTGCTCACGAAGGAATATGGACTTATTGGACTTAGGTGCACGACCCTTGATGATTGCCTGTTCCCGGGAGGATGTGCTACTAGGCGTGACCAGGCCCATCGAGCCTGTGATAATATGTGGTGCGCGGAAACGAAACCGGAACTTCAAGAACGAAAATGGTGTGCCGTGCGGTGGCAAAGTGCGATTGTGCGCGTATGTGCCGTGCGGGACCGAAGAAGACGACGTCGGGAGCTCGTGAAGCGCGGCCTCGAGGGTGCGAGACCCGTGCCTTCGGCAGTGAGCAACGGTCGTGTTCCAGGCCGAGCAGCGTTCGTGGCCGAGCAGGGCTTCGGCTGGGTGACTGTCCCAGGGACCAGGCGGTGCGCGGTGGTTCCCGTTCCTGAGAGCTGAGAGACCGACGTCCGAGCAAACGAGGCCTGCATTCCAGCTGGGCGACTGGCCCAGGGAGCAGGCGAGGTGCCGCTGACCGCGCTGCCGTCCACAGCGGTTGTTCGAGTCCCCGCTGTAGGCCACCGTTACTGCTGCCGTCACACGGGCTGGCGCGACCTCGGTGTGCTGCCGGGACGAGACGCGGTGGCCGTGTGCGGCTGCTGAGCAACCAGCCCCAAGCACTTCTACTGCTGCTGTTGCGGCAGAGGGCCGGAGCATGGCGAGGGCCGACCCAGGTTGAGGGCTGCCAAGGTCCCAAACGAGCCAGGCAGCGCACCGTCCCCGAGCGACCGGCGTCGGTGTTGACGGCAACGATACGGCGAGAGACGCTTATTGCTCACACTATTAGTGCAAGCCGATATATGTTGTTTAGCTCGCGTGCCCATTACGTGTCAGTGCATGTCTGTCCATGTGTGGACAGACATGCAATAACACCACAGAGCCCTATTAACTTTATTAAAGAAAACCGATTTGGCCTCGCGTTTATAGACATTCCACGTGACTACTTATTTGTGTTTACGTCTGCGCTATTTGTTTTGTGTGTGTTTTTTTTCTTTCCTCTTCTGTCTCCTTTTCTTTCCTCCTATCTTACTTTCCTCTGTTTCCCCTTCCCGAAGGAGCAGGCATGCGTCGTGCCCCTCTGGGTGGCAGTTGTCAGCTGTTTCCTCCCTATTTCCTCTGTGTCTGTGTTTTCAGTGTATACAAACCAAATAAAATTAATAAAAATTACACCATCTTCTGCTAAAGGGGACCATGAGGCGATGCGAAGCAGCACGGGGGGGTGCACACCGCGTTTGCATCGGCTTGACTAGGTGTTTCCGTTAATGTTGCGTGTTTAGTGTTATCGTTTGTGTTGTGTTTATGTTCATGTTGAAATATTGGCAGCGCAAACTGACGGGACACAGAAAGAGGACACAAATAAGCGCAACATGAATCTATACCAACTAGCCCGCCTTACAACCCTTCTGTGTTTATGTTCTTATGTTGATTAGACCCCTAGTTTCTACGTTAACACCGTGCGGCGCACGGTGTGCGGCGCAGCCGGCGCAGTGACTGAGCGTGTGTACGACCTAACGCGAGCCTTTTATCTAAACGAGGAGGGGGAATGTGGGGAGAGGGAGCTTGGCTACGGCACAGCCACAGATGTTAGCTGGTGCGTGGAGAGGGTTTGCGCATGCGCAGTAAGGGTGGTCACGCCGCACACCGGATTGAACTCCGCCATAAGCTGCTTCGCATCTAATAAATTGAAGAAACACGGTGACAAAGATGAAGGACATTAATCCGCTATTGGTGTATGTGGCAGGGTATGCTGTCTACGCCGCCTTGAAGAAACTCGTGTGACAAATGCCGAGAAGCATTGTCAGTGAATAAAGAAATTTAAGTTTGTGTTGCTGAGGAGCTCTCTGACCCACATCGGAGCAATGAATCAAGAACTGGCCAGAACGGGTGATTAGATCCTGGTGGAAACGAAAAGACCGTGAATTATAGGGACAGATTACGGGATACTTTTCGCGATCTGAGTAGGATTTATATTTTTACAGCGAAAGCTGTTATGAGATCACAACAAGGGTCGTTTCTGCGCCGTAGTTGTCCGCCGCCGCCGCCGCCGCCGGTGTCCGTAACCAATATCGCACGAAATAAGAAAAAAACTAAATAAATAAAAAACACCTGTGGCAGAATGGGAATCGAACCCGGGTCCTCTGCGTGGCAGCCCAGCACTCTACCACTGAGCTACGCCACTGCTTCAAACTGCGGTGCAAACTGATCCTAGGCAGGCTTCATATCGGGTAAGGAATCGCGTTAACATGTGTTGTAAAGCGTTTTAGAGCAGTAAAGTAAGAAGCAGGCGTCACACAATGCGAATTGCGTAACGAGTGGGTCGTTCAATGCTCCAACCCATTACAAAAGCCTGTGGCATAATTCTTCATCGTCGTCAGCCACAGCATCAACAAAGTGCACATAATTCGTTACAAGAGTGTAGCGGGCACCGCGCTTTTCTGAAGAATGACGAAGAATGGCATAGTAGACGCTTCCCCACTACACAAAAATTATGATGATTTATAGCGTAGTGGGTACCATGCAAGTGGGCTTGTAGTATTTACCCCAAGAGTGTTTAAAAAAGGCTAAAGGCCGCTCTCCCAGCTCCCAGCTTTCGCTGTGGCTGTGCTGCGCCTTCTGCGCAGGCCTGGCGGTTTTATATCGCGTTTAAAAGTAACAAAAATTTCGGCAGATTCCACGTACCTTGAGAATCGATGTTATGCGAAGCATACGGAGGGAAGGTGACTGTGTTGTGATGTTTTATTGAGCGAAACGTTACGGAATTACGCTAAGGATATGTACAAATGTTGTACGCACAGACATATGTTCCACAGTCGCATATGTTTTGCATAACAAGTTGTTTACAGTTGCGTAACGATGCCAACAGCAACATGGGCAGTAGCAACACCAGAAGCGGTAAACTGATATGTAGCGCTTGTGCTCGCGAGGATGGTAGCCCTGGACACTGCAACATATATGAACTTCAATGGATGGCGCTTTACTATAATTGATGTTAACCCGGCGTGACGGCTGTACCATCGGAGTACATATGTAATGTTTATAAAATTGGATAGCCAGCACTGCAACGACAATTGACGTTTCACGAACATTAGGGTCTATTCGAAAAGCAGTTCCGAGACCTGGCGTGACTCTGTGGTAGAATGCTTGATTGCCACGCAGAATGCTTGGGTTCGATTCCTGTTGGGACCCTGATATTTATTATTTGCATTCGTCCGGTGAACGCTGCTGATGACGTCAGCTTTTTAACGCTCTGGCGTTAAAAGTACCAATGTTAGTCTCGCCGTTCCTGGGTAGTCTAAACTGTCAATCACCTGTGGCACATACCCGCATACCTGTGGCACATACCCGCCCCGTGGTATGTGCCACAGGGTTTGCCCGAAAGAGTTTGACGATGTACGCGACGGGATTGTCATTATTCATGTCACGACCAGCGAGTCATATTCGTCAAACCATCCTATTCTCACATACTAATTTTGGTCTACCCCAAGTTAAAGGGGTAATCACGAGATCACCCAGACGTAGGCGGCTAGATAGATAGATAGATAGATAGATAGATAGATACGCAGATAGAAACGCTAAAAGTGCCTGCAGTACGCAAAGAAATGCTTCGCATTTAAAACCGGTATGTCGCGCGCCTTGCGCAAGAGCCATGAACCAGAAATATGATGTCGCAATCACTTTGATGTACGTAGTCTGATGCTTTTTGCGCATCAGAATGGCGGCTGGAAATTTGATTATCTATGTTATTGTACATCCCCGTTTGTTTCTATGCGGCTTTCAAGGTAAAAGAAGTAGAGCATGAGGAGCGGCGCTGCTTTCGTGGCTCCCAGTGAAATGGAGGCCGTCGTCCGTCGATGCATCTCGTTCTGCGTGATCGTCGATAGGGGTCCAAATTGTGAGCGCACATGCGAGCGGAAATTTCTTTCTCTAACTCGCTCAAGTTCTTAAGCGTCGACATACCAAAACCATCCAACTACGGCAGTACGTGAACTACCATACGTGAACATGTCGATCACGTGTAAAAGCGTCGTTTCGTTTTCGACGGCTTAGCTTGGCTTGGTTTGGCTAAAAGCCGAAAAAACTACCTGTGTATGGCCAAAGCACTTGCATAAGAAGCCCCAGGAAAGCGCTATAACTTTTGTAAAATAATTTAACAAGCTAGAAAGCAGTAGTCGCGGTACCGCAGGCTCGACAAACACACCATTACTTTTTTGTACTTAGCTCTTCACTTTTCATCACTGCTGGCGTATAATCGCTATCGGGCTCACCTCCACTGTTTACAGCATGTCTCCTTAAGGCTTCATAATCGCCGCTCATCTGAAAATTCTGATTATAAATGTTCTACGGCGTCTTCCGCGTTACCGTTCCGTGATTACAAGTTCTGACCGGTAAGATTTCCGTTGCAGTCAAGAAAACGGGTACCACAAGCTCTGTTTGTCGTAAATGCTGTTGAGCATAACTATGCAGTCGTGGAGCAATTGCCAAAACAAGAAGAGCTTGTAACAGGATAGCGCTTAAAGTGTTATATGAAGACGGGCTTTTAAAGACCGCGAACCAGCGCCAACGACGAGTCCTCGGAGTTTCATACCTCTAGCGATGAACACGCTAGAGAGCTGGTTCTGAAGCACGTGTTACGGTGCAGCACGTATTCTCTCATACATTTTTTTTTCAGCAGAATGAATTGTAAGGTTTCAGAAGCTGGATAGAAATCAAAAAAGGGAAAGCTGGAAACGCTCAGGTGGAAATAGCTCTGGAAATGGCTTTGGCTCCGCTGTGAATAAAATTGTTCAGGCAATAAGCCATCAGTTTCCCGTTCTCGTTTATAAAGCACGCTCGCGGCCTGGTGTCGGATTTCCTCTGATTCATTTTTTACCTGGCCCGTAAGTTTCGCTACCAATGACAAGCACCACTCGAGAAGGCAAATGTATGGAGAATACACGTTTTCGCACTAACAGTGGACCGTGTAGTTTTACTGAACGTCGAAAGTTAGCTTGTTCCTATGAATCGTTTTTTTTTTTTTTTCATTAGAACTGCCCAGAATGTTTTACACAAACATAACTCTCTTCGAGGTGCGACTACGTATTCGGACTATTGTATGGTCTACATGTCAGTCAGTCACAAATTGGTGCTGCCTACCGGATGCATAACCAAGAACCGATAAATTAAATTAAGCCAAGTTTTTGGACATTTGATACATCTATTTTTGTTTACTACCGAGCTAAAATACATGTCATAAGCTCAGTAAAACTGCGTTAAAGAGCCCTCTATTCCTAATAGCAAGCACACTACTTTTATACCGGTGTCACAAGGTCACTTTTGATCGCGATCGGGCCTGATCCAGAACAAATTTCTTGATCGTGATTGGCTCATTTAAGTAGTAGTAGTAGTAATAGACTTTTATTGCAGCCACAAACTAGAGGCCGAGCATTTCGACCGCCTGCGCGACCAGTCGACGCTGTTCTTCTTCCCCTTCGGCGCCGATCCAGTCGAGCCAGGTGGTGGTGGTGGTGGTGGTGATTTAAGCAAGCTACGGAAAGGAGCCAATCACTGTTGAGAAAGCTTCACCCGATCGGGTTTAATCGCGATCAACAGCGCCCCGTGTGACACCTTTCACATCGGCGAAAAAAAGCTGTCAGAATATGTGAGGTTTGTTTGACCGCAAATATTTGCACCAGTTCCTTCACTCCTGGAAAAGGAACTCTTAGGCGGAAAAGAGAAACACTGACGGAAGACGCGGACAAGCGCACAGCAGACGTTACTACGCTAGCCTTCACTGCTCGGTCGCGAACGAGCCGCCGCCGCCGCCGCCGCCACTTCGTGACGTCACGGCGGCAGTTTTCAGGCCTTCAAGTCCACAGGGTGGTGCTTGTACTGGGTATCACAGAGGTGGGCGGGAGAGGGATATAAGGGGTAGTAGGAGGGAAAGGAGGAGGGGAGAGAGCAAAGAAGCGTGGAAAGAGAGGGAAAAAAGACAGAATTGTGGTACGCTTCGCATACTTTTCCACACTGCAGTTTCTCTTTTCTGCAATTGTTAGTACAACCAAAAATTAGTGGACCCTTAAGCTTCGCCTTTAATAGTTGAACGCGATAGCGTTATCCTGTCCCTAGTGCGTACTTGCGCCACTTAGTGCATATTTGCTATGCACCTACTACGTGGTGTTAAGGGAATACGCGCAGTAACGTGTGTGCCTTTTGTAATGGGTGGCCTGGCTTTAAACCACGAAGGCGCTATTATAGTCACATGCTCTGACGCCCGATGGCAATGTACGCTTGTACCACGCAATATTACTGCGATATTAGGTATTATATTGCGGCGCCTATATAAAGGACGCTTGTGTTTGTGAAGCATGAAAGTTATTTTCACTGCATTTCCAAGCAGATGAAGTTATTCGTGCTCAAACAAGGAAGTGGGGTGGACATGACCTGTCCATGTTTGCTCGTGCAACAGTATGCAACTTATTTCTTGTTGCAAAATTGTTTTACGTCCTCCAAGTCTTGTGCATGTCGCGTGTAAATGTGCAAAAGTTGCACAGAGTTTTCGCGGTTTACGTGTGGGGTTCAACTTGGGAACGAACAAGACGTACAAATCTCTTTCGATCGGTCAAAAGTGGTGGTGTAGGCTTATGCCATTTATTCCTTAAACAAATCGTGAGCAGGTTTGTATTTCTTAGAGATCAAACCAACGACTTCCTTAGAGTAATTATACAAACAAGATTGCGCGAGTCTCTACCCGGTTTTATAGTATCAACTAATGCTATGCCTAGACCACGGGTTCGGGGTTTTCTCCATGAAGTTGTGTCTTCTTTTGACATCCTGTGTGCACGGTTTTCATTAGACTATTTAAGTGTAGTTAGACGCAAAAAATTATATAAAGATCTTTTAGAGGTTATGTTACCTGTACCATTGTATCGAGCAGTCTATGAAATCGGATCCGAAGGGAATGTCCTCAAGAGACTAAAGAAGATGCCGGTAAGAGGGTCAACTAAGTCTTTTTTCTTTCAACTTCATAGCAACACACTTCCTGTCAAGCCTTGGCTAGAGCAAAAAGGCCTCTTCGTGCCCTGGAGTATAAATTGTATATTATGCAACAAACCAGAAACGATAGAGCACATATTTTTAGACTGCTGGGATGCCGTATTTTTATGGGACATTCTACAAAGGACTTTAAAAAAGAAAGACTTACCGATTACTCCCTATGGTATTCGCTTCCTTCCTACAGATACAGCCCCCTATGACATGGTTATGTTGATGTGCATGCACAGCATATGGAAAACGAGAATGGCGGTACAAAATGCTGACCCAGAGGCCTCGTTCTGCTAGAGAGTATTTTATTGAATATGCTGTATATATAAGAGAACTGTATCGCGTTCAGGAAGAACCACCAATATGGATGCCAATGTTAGATGACCTGGTTGCATTGAAGCAGTTTTAAATCTTCAACAGGTTGCCCTTCCTTTATAGTACCCCGTATGTTATGCCGGTTTCTTGTAATTTTGGGTGTGTGTACCTTGTGTGTTGAATATTTATGTTTGTGACATGACATTGTAAATTATAGGTAATAAAGAAAAAAAAAGAGGCGTGGCTGTGTGGTAGAACATCTGCTTGCCACGCAGACGGCCTGGGTTCGATCCTCACTCGGACCCGGAAATTGTTATTATTTATTTTGATTGCAGCTTTCTCGATTTTTCGGTCACGGACAAGATAATGATTTTTTGCTCACAACCAACGACGCCGACACCGACGCCGTAATTTCTGCGAAACGAGCTCTTTAACGCGATCGCGTTAATAACAGCACAGTGGTTTCCCGTTGACCTTTTGCTGACTGACATCGCAATAAAAGAGGATAAAATCAGCAGGTTGACCTAAAATACGCAAAATGTTTCAACAGCACCACACATCCAAGCATCAGCATGCACGCTGCAAGCCGTCGCGCACATTCCAGAAAGGAGGCAAGCACTCGTTGCCAGAACTCTCCTCCTCGCCCTCGCCCGGTGAAAAGGTCTATACGTGCATTCAACATACCCATATTGTATATACAATACATGTAGGGACGATATACAATATCCGGGTTACGTACATGCCTATACAAATGGCCCCAGTGTACCAAAATCTTCAACTTCAGCACTTATTTTACCGCACCCCAATGCACAAAACTCATTTAAGTTATCTCGCTTCATATATAGTCTACAACAGCTTAACCATTCGCTATCCTAAGTGTGATAAAGTTTATCAATTCTGTAAGAGATGCCCGAAAATGGGATTAGCTTTCCGTGATACAGGCGGTACTAACATTACTGTGCAGCACAAAAGCGAAAGCAATTAGTGATAGTGTAATCTACAAGACACTTAAAGAGCTCACAAAGGCAAAGCAAAAACATAAATAAATAATGTTCCAGGTGATACTGGGACGTTGCAACATTACTGGCAACACAGCAGCTGATGAAGGAGCATGACAAGAACGTGGTAAATAAGATATTGTTTCTATTGCAATATCGAAAAATTAATTGCCGAGCGTTTCAAGGGCAAGATTTTTTAATATGCGCAGAAATACGTGGTTTGAACAAAAATCTCAAAGCTATGATACCATATATCGATCCACTAATCGAATTTGAAATTCCGTTATCTTTGGACAGAAAAGCGGAAACCCATATTCACCCTTTAAGGCTAGGCCACTGCCTGCAACAAGCATTTTCTAAAGAGAATTGGCCGCCCCTGAACTCCTGAACGTGATCACGGATTTGTAGATGAAGACACATATTGCCTTCTTCTAGAATGCCCACACCACGACATACCAAGACGTCGATCGAACTTAAATCAGCGTTAATGGCATTATACCACAGAGCACTTAGTCTACGGGAACTTCTGGGCCCGTGGCCAACAAAAGAGTGCAGAAGTTTTATTTCAAAAAGTGAGGCTGGAACCATTTCAGCTTCTAGAATGTTTTTACTTAGCCGCACAGGTCTCTCGCGAAATGTTTGCATTTAAACCGAGAATAATTACGTGTCATCTTCCTAAATATTCCTTTTTGTAATGTTTGTCGACCATGAATGCTGATTAATGATGAAAGTTAATGATTCATATAATTAATCCAAATATCTCGAAAAAGTAGTCTACGGAACTTCTCTCACGTAAGAGATTTCATCAGTGAAACAGTAACTGGTCTGACGACAAAACGATCGCTGACGGTACTTAGGGCGAATGATAGCAAGAACCAAATGAGCGCGGACGTCCAGTGCGCGCGCTTCGCCGTGGTATCCAAGGCCCGTTTCATAGCTGTTTCGCAATCGTTATATCCCTCAGCCGGATGTATTTACGCGGGCTCCCTCCTTCTCCGTAAACGTGTGTCACTTAGAGGAACAAGTTACAACCTCTTTTTATTGTTCATTGCGAGCGCCAACCGCGTGCCCGTAGGCGGGTGGAGACCTTTACACTTATACACGCTGCTCTGTGTAGGCGACCAAAAAAGAAAGCGAAAATAAATAAGCGAGAATGTTGAATGACGCGCGTAATACCTGCCGGCAGACAAGTACAGGCCACCGAGCCTACAGCAACGACCACTTCCCGCCATCGGCACCGGGCATTTCACAAGCGCTGCAGGAACGGCAATAAATCGGTAAGTAGTGACTTTCCTATAGTTCACTTCGATGTTCCTAGCGACAGTACTAAAAGTGTGTAAATGACTAAAGGATGTAGGGCTATTTAAAAGGTATTGTAAAAAGAAGCAAGGAGAAAATATGCTGGAGAAGAAAAAGCTTAATTTAAACGCTTAGCGACACAATATACGAGTATGTTCTGAGAAAACAACGGAAGTCACAATCTTAGCAAAAACTCGGCGTGTATGCCGTAAAATGTTTTTCTCACTTTTATGTCTTTGATGAATAGCTGTACAAACACCAGAAGAGTCATTACACGAATGGAAATACAGTCAATAGCTACGATACAATCAAGAAGCATCTGGGAACACTAAAGAAAAAGATAATGATAATAAAGGAACTGCTTATTTCAGACACACTAGTGGCAGCAGTAAGGAAGGAAACAAGTAGAAATTTAAGGGCTCGTTTTTCTTTGTTAGACACAATATTAATGAGAACTGACAGACAATGATGCCACAGAAAGTATACGGGATGTTATTTGCGGTAATTGTAATGTAAATGTGAAGGAAGAAAAGTCGCTCCATCCACTTTGTTGGGTATATAGGTGTATTTAAGCCACAGAGCATCGTAGAGACAGGACGCGTTACTCGAATGTCGCAGGTTCGAAGCTGGCAGGCTCGGATCCTGCCACCTTCGAACCTGCAACCTTCGAGTAACGCGTCCGGTCTCTACGATGCTCTGTGGCTTAACTACACCTATATACCCAACAAAGTGGATGGAGCGATGACCGCCGCTGTAGCTCAGTTGGTAGAGCAACGGACGCGTTATTCCAAGGTGGCAGGCTCGGTCCGTGCGAGCGGCAAGTTATCTTTCCGTCCACTTTTCTTCCTTCACATTTACATTACAATTACTGCAAATGATATCCCCTATACTTTCTTTGGAATCCCTGTCTGTTAGTTCTAATTAATATAGTACTAGTAGTAGTAATATCAAGAACAAGTTAACTTCTCGCCTTGAGTCTTCTATTCGCACTAAGTCGAGTCGTACCGATAAAAGGGACAGTGTTTTTGGTATGGCAACTGATCAGAAATGAAAAGAAAAGATGTAAACCTATATTTCCTTATGAAATCCTCATGAAAGGATGGCAAAATGCTATCGCATCTTTGTATTTGTCACCGTGCTTCTGCCGATATTATGCTTATCAGATAAACTGGGGAAGTAATCCTGATAGCTCTCTCATCGTCACCGTGTTGATCACGAGCTCATTGCTATGACCCAGCGCGCGCTAAAATCACCCTGTGTCATGCTGGCTGATTCCAAGCTATTTCCTAAGCATTGTTCATTTAATCACCCTGCATCGTACGAAGTAGGCACTCATCGCTGCGAGTTGTGCCTTCCGGTTGAAAAAATCATGGAGCGGGTTTTGTAATGTGAACCTCCACAATAATTATTATTGTTCCGGATCAAACTTTTTTTTTCTCGCACACGTGAACAAAACGAGGAGCTCGTTGATTATTTTGTCCAATTATATGTTCTTCTCACAAACGGCGTTATTAGGCTTCATTGGGTGCCTCATAATCAAATCGTGGTTTGGGCACGTAAAATCAAATATATTATTGTTAATATTCTTAGGCTTCACTGGGCACAGTAAACGGATGCCCCTTTCTGTCTGTATTGCTCTTGAAAACCCTTTAGGTGAATCAGCTCACGGCAAAATGCCAAAATCCCGTTATTAAAGCCGCGTCAAAGGCATGACGCCAAGAACAACGCGCTTTGCTGCTGCTGACGATTATACTGATGGCTAACCCCTTTTATTTATTGTTGCTTTTCTTTGAAATGGGACGTCCACAAGCATTGTAACTAACCCGCTTTACCCAAGCAGGTTTTGGTACATCTATCGCGTTTTGCCTATATATCTGCTTGCTGCTTTCTTGACTGAAACCTCAATGATGTATACTGCTGCCTATGCTGTGATGACTTCCCCTTTAGCAATCTTTCAAGCTGCTTTCATTCCCACTCCAGTCCTGTAATTATATCTTGCTGATCTAAACCGCTTAATATTTCCATCCCCGTTAGAATCCGAACACCTTAGAAAAGGTGAACGTTTCCGACACGTCTCACATGAAGGATATCTTGATGTATCGCAACGATCTTCCATGTAGCTCCTGGATATTCGTTGTAGCTGACACCTCAGTCATCTTGTTACTAATACTTACTCGATGCTTCTTTTCTAGGTAGCTCGGGGTCTCAGATAAAAACGCATCGCTATTTGTGCCATTGTACAGGTTTTCCGTTCTTCTTCCTTTCTCGTCTTATTTCCAAAAGTGCGCAGTCTTTCTCGTTTCCGTCTTTTGCATCCAATTTCAGTTCACTTTTTTTTTCGATGGCTCTTTGTTCGCTATTTACACATTCAATGAGCTTGTACAAGGGCTATTCAAAAAGTAAGGGCTGTTTGGTCCCCAAAAATCAATATTAGTAAATTTTTTTTATTGACGGCTTTAGTTTAGTACGAACTTACTTCACTTTTCCACATAATCACCGTTCACTTCTAAGCGCGTTTCGTACCGCTGCACCAGTTTTTCTGGTCCCTTTGCATAGAACTTCCCCGCCTGGGAATCGAACTAGTTGACAACGGCAGTATTCAGTGTCTCAGAATAGTGGTATGTTGGGCCAGTTGGTACTCGTTCATGGTATATCTGCGCAAAAAAATGGACGGGAACACAAAATAAAAGGGAAGCACAAACAGGCGCAGACTATCAACTGAAGGCTTTATTCCAAAAAGCAAGCCAAATATAAAGGACAAGAAAAAAAAAAGAGAAAGGCAAGCGGGCGCACCTAGAGTTACTGCATATGGCTTCTTTAGGAGCCAGAGTTGCGGATAGGTCCGCCATCTTGAACTCCAAATTTCTGCGTTGAAGCCATCACTCGTTCATTCGGGGGGCTACGTTCAAGGCTGGTCCCTCGTCAAATTGTATTAATGGCTATTTTTATATCAGCGTCGCTTACGCTCTCATCTCCGCGCAGATGGCAGCGTCCCGAGACAGTGCAAGGAACTGCAATATTCCAAATTCTTTATTTTTCCAAATACATTTGGAATGGATTTCAGGGCTAAAAGCTGCGGCCTGCAGCTTGACAGAGGCCCGGAAACCAAAAACACACAAGCCAGGGCTAGACTTCAAGGCACACGTGGCGCCTGACCTTGATATACATGCTTGGTGAATAGAAACATATCAGTAGATAAACGATCATAGAAGTAACAGGTCATCATAAGTAGATAACTGTGAAATATGTGAACAGTGAGCAAAATGTTGAGCAGCATAGAATACAGCAAAAATTACAATAAAGAATATAGCATTAAATATGATAACGAAATGTATCTTATTCACACAAAAGAAGAAAAGAAAAAGACATTGATGAGAGAAAAACAACAGTTTACACCTATATACACACGCGCATGCACATGCATGCATATGTACACATCTGTAGCAATATAGATAAATATGTACAATGCACGAGAAAAAAAATTCACTGCATAAAACACTACAATATGAAGCACAAATGAAGACTGAGCGAGTTAGCTACTAAATTTATTTAAAAAATGTAGATATTTCATTAGATATTGCTTTTGCTTGTAGCCTAATGATGAAGTACTCATACTGATGATTTAAAAAAATCACCGCCCAAGCACTCCGTACAAATGGTTAACCAGCGAAGCTGAAATGTGCGGCCCCAGTGTTTAGCAGTGGGTTCAACCCGACGCTGCACTGAAGGCTTCCACAATTATCGTTGCCAGGTTGTGGTCGAACCACAGGCGGTCACAGACGTCGCAGCCGAAGCCAAAGTGCCGCTGGAGAAACTCTCGCCCAAAGCGGGCGCTCGCCCCGGCGAACGCGCTCCCGGAATCACGTCGACGCTGTTCTGCACGCAACGCCGTTTCTTCGGCGCGCCAGAGGGCGCGCCGTGGCTGCAAGTGTTCAAGTACCCGTGGCTACAAGTACCTCGGAGTGTGGGTAAATGAGGGGGGATAGATATATGGAGGTACAAGAGAAAGCATCGGTAAAAAAGGGAAAGAGGAATGCTGCAATCATGAAGCACAGAGCGTTATGGGGATACAATAGGTACGAGGTGCTTCGAGGGCTGTGGAAGGGTGTGATGGTTCCGGGGCTTACATTTGGGAACTCAGTGGTGTGCATGAAGTCAGAGGTGCAATCAGGAATGGATGTAAATCAAAGGACTGTGGGACGCCTCGCGTTGGGCGCTCACGGGAAGACGACAAATGAGGCTGTAAAGGGTGATATGGGATGGACAGGTTTTGAAGTGAGGGAAGCTCAGAGCAAAATTAGATTTGAAGAGAGGCTGAGGAAAATGAAGGAGAGTAGATGGGCAGGCAAGGTTTTCAGGTATTTGTATAGAAAAAGCGTCGACACGCAGTGGAGAAAAAGAACTAGGAGGCTCACCAGTAAATATACGGCTAGCAGTGTGGGTGACCTGGCAACAAGGAGCATTAAGCGAAAAGTCAGAGAGGCAGAGAGGACTTATTGGATGACAGCGATGGAAAAGAAGCCGGCTCTCAGTGACTACCGAAAGGGAAAAAACGAAATAAGGAGGGAGAGGTTTTATGATAATTCAAGGGGAAGCGCTTTACTGTTTGAAACAAGGTCGGGTTGCCTTAGAACACGTAGCTATAAAGCGAGATTCTGTAACGAAGAAGAACAATGTACATGCTGTGGGGGAACTAAGGAAACGATGGAACATGTACTGATTGAATGTGGCGTTATCCACCCAGATATACGTGTGGGCACGAGTCTACATGAAGCCTTGGGTTTTAGGGACAACAATGGGAAGCTGAACACGTCCGCGATAGAAATAAGTAAGAGACGGTTAGAGTATTGGTGGCAGAAAAGTAGAGATAAAGGACAAAAATGAAGAATGGGAAAAATAAGGTCATTCTGCCTTAAGAGGCAGAGAGATGGACCGTGAATTTATATTTTTCTTTGCTATAATAACATAGATTTAATCGTTGTAGATAGGGCATTAGGCCAACACAAAAGGAAAGTTTTTTTTCGAGCCTGGTGGCAGACATGTCACCGCCCCGTTATAAAGGGGACGCTCATAGCATCCATCCATCCATCCATGTTTGACCTTGCAAGCGTCGATCCCAAGCTCGCGCGCCAATGGCGCGCGAGCTTGGGTACGACGCTCAGAACGACGTAACTGATAGCACAGCCAATGGAGACCGCTCGTGACACAGATGCCGAACGGCTTTTCGTTTCTCCTAGCCACATACAGCTTTCGCTGTAAAAATGTTTGGCGTACTGATGTAAACGTGGGCTTCACTATATCTTTGTATCGATTAAGAATTCATGGAAGGTTGTGTTTCAAGGACTGCAGTTTATAAAAAGCACGGAAACGTGGTATTAGCCATAGGTCAGTGGAGCGTGTGCGAGGATTACTGTACTGCTTAAGCAATGCAATTGAGGTGATAAAATGCTTGATAGTGGGCGAAGACACATAAAATGAACGCATAGCACGAAATGCGTACAGGTGATGTATCCTCATAATGTTGTACGACTCGAAATAATATGCTGTGGAAGACAAGTAATCGATATTGGCAATGTTGCGAACGGCTTTCTTTTGCAATAAGTAAATTCTCGTAATGTTTCGTTGTGTAGTGGTCCACCATACCAAACTACAATAATTAATATGCGATGCGAAGAGTCCATAATAAATTTGCATTTTCTGTTGCAGTGGAAGAATAGTGCGACAACGCGACTTAGCTCCTGTGCTATGTCGCGTTGTCTGCATATACCTCGCATTTTTTCACGAGCGCGTCTTGTCAAGACACGGTCAAAACGACGGCGAAAACAAGCGGACGCACATTCACACTCCGGTCAGTTATCTTCGCAACTGGAGCGAGAGATGCGTTATAAGTTCCGCCGCTCGGCAAGATCGTTCTGCGCACGCGCACGTATATAGTTCCTTCTGCGCGTTTGTGCGCTAGTTGAGTGAGGCGCACTACAGTTACGTCTACGCGTTTGTGTGTAAATCGCTAGCATTCGCCGGTCAAACCTGAGCGGATCGTAAACGCTCAGCTAAAGGTGCCTATTCTTAAGATATTGCAGCGCTACATTTCACGAGGACAAAGACAAAGAACATGACAGGACGCGCGCAGAATCTAACTATGGAGTCAGCGCCTGTCAAAGTAGCGCTACAATATTTTAAGTAAGAATGTATCACTATCTAGCCTCACAACGTGTTTTGTTAAGTAAAGGTGCCTAATTGATATTTTTGGGAAGTTGGCTTCTCCAAAGCAATTGGGGTTCCGCGTGACTACGATTGGCGAGTGGCAACGGAGCGGCACATGGAAAACAGATGCGCAACTCTGGCTCCTCAAGGAGCCATATATACAGTAACTCTAGGCACACCTTGCATCAGACGCCACCGCGTGGTAGGAGACGCAGAGGAGTCACTCCACGCGCCGCAGTTTAAAAGAAAGGGAAATATCTAAGAGCGTCGGGCTCTGCATTGTCGACACATGCAGCGCGTTGCTGAAACACAAAGACGAAACAAGAGTGGCAGTTCTTAGTTCACGCTTCTCCTGTATATACCTGTCTGTTCTTTTCGAGCGTCCTTCTTTGTGCTTCAGCGGCGCGCTGCAAGTATCGAGCTGCGTGTCGTTCTTCGTGTGACATTCCAATTTCTTGCAAAAGGATTCATTGCTTCACCCTTGCGGCGAAACTGACTTTTTATTGCGATAGCAATTATATGGACACTCGCGGCTGGTTTTCGCCGTCGGCGTCCGCGTCATTTGCCGTATATGTATATGTATATATATAACCGGGCCCGCCCGTCGTTCGTGAGCGTGAAAAGACGCGAGGGGGGGGGTGGGGGGTCCCTCGAGCGACCTTCGATTTTACGAGCGGGGGGCGCACGCGTTATCTCCCCTTCTCGGCGGCCGACAGCGGGCGGGGGGGGGGGGGGGGGGGGCGGGCGACGTTCGATTTTACGAGCGCGGACGCGGGCGCGCGCTTTATCTCCCCTTCTCATCTCCCCTTCTCGGCGGCCGGGCCGGCGTACCCTTCTACGTGCTGCGCTCTCAACGCGAAGAGAATTCTCTTGAACAAGCGTTTTCTAGAGTTGCGTGAGATTGGATCCAAAAAGAGTTAGCTGCCAGCCTCACTTCGTATAACATTACAATTTTTTTGCTATCGCATTCATTGCTTCACCCTTGCGGTGAAACTGTGACTTTTTTCATAAGACTCACAATTATATCTTAACACAAGTTCGCCGGTAGAAGTACTAGCATTTATTAAACCAAGTTAAGCCCTAACAACACGCTGAGTAAACCCTAATTAAACCTTAACATGCTGAGTACTAATGAAAACTTTTACTACCACTCATATATTTGTATTGTAAAACATTAGGGAAACGTAGTAAAGTTGACATGAAGGTTAGAAATGCGGCACCTCTTCACTTTTACAGCGAAAGCTGTTATGAGATCACAACAAGGGTCGTTTCTGCGCCGTAGTTGTCCGCCACCGCCGCCGGTGTCTGTAACCAATATCGCACGAAATAAGAAAAAAACTAAATAAATCAAAAACACCTTTGACCTAATGGGAATCGAACCCGGGTCCTCTGCGTGGCAGCCCAGCACTCTACCACTGAGCTACGCCGCTGCTTGAAACTGCTGTGCAAACTGACCCTATAGCTTCACGTCGGGTAAGGAATCGCGTTAACGTGTGTTGTTAAGCGTTTTAGAACAGTAAAGTAAGAAACATGCGTCACACTATGCGAATTGCGTAACGAGTGGGTCGTTCAATGCTGCATCCCATTAAAAAGCCTCAGGCATAATTCTTCATCGTCATCAGCTACAGCATCAACAAAGTGCACATAATGTGTTACAAGAGTGTCGCGGGTACCGCGCTCTTATAAAGAATGACCAATCATGGCATAGTAGACGCTTCCCCACTACACAAAAATTATGATGATTTAAGGCGTAGTGGGTACAATGTAAGTGCGCTTGTAGTAGTTGTCCCAAGAGTGTTTAAAAAAGGCTCTAGAAAGACCGCTCTCCCAGCTTTCGCAGTGGCTGTGCTGCGCGTTCTGCGCAGACCTGGCGGTTTTTTTATTGACTCTTCAAGAGTGCATTACCTTCAGTTATTTGCTTTATCTTCCCTTGTTTTATTGTTTACTTGTCTGTTCTATATTGTTCCATGATTTTGGAATAGACAGCTCTGACGACTTCCGATTACTTCACGTGTTTTCACATCTGAATAGGAAAATTGGTGATTCTTGATTTTTCTCAGCCAAAATTAAGATCATATTACGCTGTTAGGTTTCCGCTATAGTTCTCGCCATTCCCCGTCAGCGTTTATAATTGTGGGCTAGGAGCACTATGCCGTCTGCATACACTAGCCCAGTGCGGTACCTTTTTACAGCGAAAGCTGTTATGAGATCACAACAAGGGTGCCGTAGTTGTCCGCCGCCGCCAGTGTCCGTAACCGCTATCGCGCTAAATAAGAAAACAAAGACGGAATAAGAAAAAAATTAGGCAGATTCCAAGTATCATGGGAATCGATGTTATGCGAAACATCCGGAGTAAGGTGACTGGGCTGTAATTTTTTTATTGAGCGAAACGTTATGAAATGACGCTAAAGATATGTACAAATGTTGCACGCACAGACATGTTGAACAATCGCTTTTGCTTCATATAACCAGTTCTCTATAGTTGTGTAACGATGCTAACAGAAACATGGGTATTGCCAACACCAGAAGCCGTAATCTGGTATGTAGAGTTTGTGCTTGTAAGGATGGTAGCCCTGGATAGTGCTGCGTAAACCAACTACAGTGGATGACACTTATGTATACAACTGACGTTAACCCGACATGACTCCTTCGTCATAGGAGTACGTATGTAATGTTTATAAAATTAGATAGCCAGCACTGCAACCACAATATAAATTTCACCAACATTACGCCTGCATAGGGTGTTCTTCCAAAGCAGTTTCGAGACCGGACGTGGCTCTGTGGTAGAATGCTTGATTGCCACGCAGAATGCTTGGGTTCGATTCCTGCTGGGACACTGATTTCTATTCTTTGTATTCCTGGCGTCAACGTCACCGGTGTGCGTTTTTCTTAATGCTGTCGGCTTTAAATTACCAGTGTGAACGCCACCGATGTCAGTTTCTCTTAACGCTGTCGCATTTAAATTACCAATGGTTGTTCTCGCCGTTCCTGGGTAGCTATAAATTGTCGAAGTGCGGTGGCGCATACCCGCATTCCGCGGCCCGTGGTATACGGGTATGAGCCACACGTGTCTGGAGAAATGAGTTTGACGACGTACGCGACGGGATTTTCACGTTATTCATGTCATGACCAGCCACACATATTCGTCAGTACCTCTTACCCTCCCATAGAAATGTTGGTCTACGCCCCAAGTTAAGGAGGTCATCATGGGAGCACCCAGACGCAGGCGGCTAGATAGATAGATAGATAGATACGTAGATAGAAACGCAAAAGTGCTTACAGTACGCAAAGAAATGCTTCGCATTTAAAATATCCAGGATTGGAACGGGGCTCCAACCTGGGTCCTCTCCGTGGCAGCCCAATATTCTACCACAGAGTGCTCGAAACTCCTGCTCGCAAAAACCCTATACAAGTGTTATTTCGGGAAGGAACCGCGTTAGCAAACACGTAATATGGCTTGGTAGAAGAGTAAAATAACCAGGCATCACACAATATGAATTTCGTAACGAGTGGGTCGTTGAATGCTTCCAACCCATTACAAAAGGCTCAGCCATAATTCTTCATCGTCATCAGCCACAGCATCAGTTTATGGCGCAGAAGGTACCTTGCAAGCGTACTTGTATTAGTAGCCCCAATAGAGTTTGCAACGGGTTCTAGAAATGCCGCTCTTCCAGCTTTCGCTGTGACTGTGCGGCGCTTCCCGCGCAGGCCTGGCGTTTTTTTTTTCTTTTTTTTAGCCCTCTGTTCACTACAGATGCACGTAAAATAAAATATCATTCACATTTCCCCAGTTGTCTATTTATGCCGTTAACATAAATGGCGAACAACAATGGAGACAGCGAGCGAGTGTGGTTCAGTATTCGGCTAATTGCCGTTATAAAGTAATCTCCATCATTCCCGTACAATTTCTACTCGGTTGTTTCTATATGTAGTCACGTGGTCGTGACGTTGACAAAGGCAGCAGTCGGTTTGTTCAAACCGAAACTGTTTATTTGGGCGGGCCTGTGCCCGGGAAGCAAAAACTCAAACTACAGCAATACAAACTGTACACTGATAGCGGCGAACAGAGCGTCGGCCGTCGATAAACTGATCATTGGTGGAACATATCGTCCTTTTATACAGTAGCCACTGAACCTTCCAGCGTTATTACTGGTGTTCGCGTAAGCTCTCGAATAAACAAGACTCTTCGCATCCTGCGCTAAATCTTACCGATACAATCTACAGCAATCGCGAAGCTTCTCATACACTGCGGTGCGTTCTGCGGTGAGCGTTGCTAACCGTCTTTGCGGGTTAAACCCGAATACATCAAAATAAACACACAAGGCAATGCCCCCCTTCGAAAAAGCATCGCCCCGATACCTAAAACAGAACATGGAATTGAAAACATGCGTGCCATATGAAAGCAGAATTATGAAGCAAAGAAAAATAGAGTGGATAGGTTCGTAACGCTTAGCGGATAGCCGCTAAGAGTTCGTAATGCCGTCCGGGACAACCTCGTAGTCTAGAGCGCCTAGACAACGAAGCACATTGTATGGCCCGAAGTATCGCCGAAGAAGTTTCTCACAGAGTCCACGTCGGCATGTCGGTGGCCAGACCCAGACACGGTCGCCAGGCTGGTATTCTACGTGGCATCGTCGAAGGGTTGTAGCGATGATTGTCGGTCTTTTGCTGGCACTGGATGCGGGCCAGTTGTCGGGATTCCTCGGCGCGCTGAGGGTAGATGGTGACGTCGATGTTTTCTTCGTTGGTGGCGTTGGGTAACGCGTCGAGCGTCGTCGCCGGGCTCCTTCCGTAGACCAGCTTGTATGGCGTCATCTGCATCGTTTCTTCTACAGCCGTGTTGTATGTGAAGGTCACGCACGGAAGGAAGACATCCCAACGTCTTGTGCTCGACGTCGACGTACATGGCCAGCATGTCGGCGATGGTCTTGTTGAGACGCTCGGTGAGGCCATTGGTCTGTGGATGGTAGGCTGTGGTCCAGCGGTGGCTTGTCTGGCTGTATCTCAAGATCGCCTGATTTCGGTCCGCAGTAAAGGCCGTACCGCTGTCGATAATGAGGACCTCTGGGGTGCCATGACGCCCGACGATGTTCTCAACCAAGAGCTTGGCTACCCGCCCGCTATGCCGAGAGAAGGGCCCTGCATTTGGGCAGGGCCCTTGTCTCAGCATAGCGGGTCAGGTAGTCGGTAGCTACGACGATTCGTATTGTTTCCGGAATTCGACGTCGGGAACGGCCCCGGTAAGTCATTTCCGATTTGCTAAAACGGCCGGCGAGGTAGGCTAAATGGGCTGCAGAAGTCCAGCTGGCCTAGTCGGTGGTGTCTTCAGTCACTGACAATCTCGGCAAGTCTTCACGTAGTAGCGGACGTCGGCAGTTAGGCGAGGCCAGTAATACTTTTCTTGTATCCTCGCGAGCATGCGGGAAAATCCAAGGTGTCCAGATGTTGAAAATGGCGACGTGGTCGTACCTTTCAAGCCAGCTTTCAGGGCCTTCGAGTGCTGACCCGCGGAAAATTGATGGCTCCCTCATTTGGTGTAGCCGGATCGATCTAAGGACCACTGTAGCGCTCATTGTGGCTGTCGAGGTCGATGTCACGGTCTTGGGCTGCTTGGAGGTTTCGGGAAGCAGCCCGTACTCCACCAGTGCCCATTCTGCCTGTGGCTAGTTCGACGATTCGGGCTGTCGTTAGCGTCGGCTTCTTCGCGGCTTGGGCTTAGGTCAGTGCTTCGCGGGGGGCGTCCGCATCATGAACGAAGCAGCACCTCCACCAGATGTCACGTGCTCGGGACGTTGATGAAGGCAGCAGTCGGCGCGTTCAAAGCGAAACTCTTTGGGCGAACCTGTGCCCGGAAAACGAAAACTCCAAACGACACTAATACACACTGCACACTGATAGCGGCGAACAGAGCGTCGGCCGTCGATAAACTGATCATCGGTGGAACGTGTAGTCTTTTATACAGTAACCACCAGGGTTGCCGTTGATGGCTACTTTGCGCCAAATTGGCTACTTTAGGAGACTGTATAGCGCCTAAACTTTCAGGTTGGCTCCATGGCTACTTTTTGGCTATCTTGAACTTCTCTTTTGGCGCATGTAGGTGCCAATTTTTTTTTATTATTTCCTAGTAAAGTAACAAGCAAGCCTAAATAGGCTACCCATTGTTTTCAAGCTTTTCTGTCGTGTCAACTGACGCATGGGCATGTCTTCGCCCCACCAGCAGTCTGGTGCGCATTAAGGCACCCCAAAGCAACGCACGGCGCGCCTACAAAGACAGAGTAACGAAGTTGCGCGCATGTTGGCAAACCAAGGTTGCTATTTGGGCCTGTTGGTTTGCCATTAGTGGGTATAACGTTGCGCATAAATGACACGGACACAAGAAGAGACGTTGTAACACACAGGGCGCAAAAACTATCAACAATTTATTTCGGAGCAGAGTTCCTCTTTTTATGCTTGACGTACATAAATGTGCATGCCCCAAGGAACAACATTAAACACGTGCGCATCCACTCAAAAAAGCAATTTTTTTTTGCTGACAATTGTTATGGAAGCCTCACTGACCGCAACTATCTTTCAACTGCGAGATATTATGGGCTTCTATAATCAATCGCCTCGTTTCATTTCTACTTCTTGCGATTATGATGCACTCATCGAACATAGGTGTACATCCACAATCTCTGCAATGTATAGCTAACCAACCACCCCACTGATTTTTTAACATTATTCGCGTGTTCGCGCAGCCTGTCGTTAATGCAACGACCTGATTACCCTACATAATAGCGGTTGCAAGTTAAAGGTATGCGGTACACAATACCTTCATTGCATGCAACATACTTGGTGCGATGCTGCTTACCGCAACACCTCTTTTCTCTTCCTTTCTTATCAGTTAATTGGCATAGCTTGGCGAGTTTATAGGGAGCGGAGAAGAACACTTTAACATCGACGCGTTCGGTTGCCTTCTTTATGTTGTGCGATATTTTGTGAATATAAGGGATTACCATTGTTTTTCCTGTTTCTTTTTCTTTTTTTGGGGGGGGGCTTGTTGTGTCGCATTACTAGTAAGCTTTATATTCCTAAGCAGCTTTTCGGCAACAGAAATCAACAGCCGTCTCGGGCAACCAACCTCATTTAGACGAGTGCACTGTTGGCTGAAGCTATTATCAATTTGGTGGGAGCATGATTTGTCTAAGGCGTTCTTAATAATTATTGGGGTTTAACGTCCCAAAACCACCATATGATTATGAGAGACGCCGTAGCGGAGGGCTCCGGAAATTTCTACCACCTGGGGTTCTTTAACGTGCACCTAAATCTAAGTACACGGGCTTCAAGCATTTTCGCCTCCATCAAAAATGCGGCCGCCGCGGCCGGGATTCGATCCCGCGACCTGCGGGTCAGCAGTCGAGCACCATAACCACTTGACCACCGTGGCGGGTTCTAAGGCGTTCTTGAAGCAGAGATTTATAATAGGCCGCTTGACTAATTTGGAATGCGCGGAGTTGTAAGGGAGAGTGAGTTTGTTAGCTCGGGGTTCATGCCTCCAACACAAATGATTGTCATTAAAAAAGAATCTAATATCTAAACACCGGAGGCTTGAGTCTGTGGGCATCTCGTGGGTGATCTGTAACGGTTTCAGACATTTTTCCGCGATTGACAAAATCTTTATTGCCTCTTGGTTAAAATCGGTTGAACTGCATTCTAAAAGAAACATATAATCATCAACGTATCTGAAGCCCTTGCGCACTACGGTAGATAGCAATTCGTCAGCCAGTGTTTTGTCCAGATGGGATAAACATAGATCACTTAGGATTGGGGCTATGCAGGATCCAATACATATACCCTTCTTTTGAAGAAATTAGCCGTCCTCCCACTTAAGCGGGCTATTATAAATATCTGCTTCAAGAATGCCTTAGACAAATCATGCTCCCACCAAATTGATAATAGCTTCAGGCAACAGTGCACTCGTCTAAATAAGGTTGGTTGCCCGAAACAGCTGTTGATTTCTGTTGCCAAAAAGCTGCTTAGGAATATAAAGGCTACTAGTAATGCGACACAACAAGCCCAAAAAGAAAAAGGAAAAACCACGGTAATGCCTTATATTCACAAAATATCCCACAACTTAAAGAAGGTAGCCGAACGGGTCGATGTTAAAGTGTTCTTCTCCGCTCCCTATAAACTCGCCAAGCTATGCCAATTAACTAATAAGAAAGGAAGAGAAAAGAGCTGTTGCGGTAAGCAGCATCGCACCAAGTATGTTGCATGCAATGAAGGTATTGTGTACCGCATACCTTTAACTTGCAACCGCTATTATGTAGGGTAATCAGGTCGTTGCATTAACGACAGGCTGCGCGAACACGCGAATAATGTTAAAAATCAGTGGGGTGGTTGGTTAGCTATACATTGCAGAGATTGTGGATGTACACCTATGTTCGATGAGTGCATCATAATCGCAAGAAGTAGAAATGAAAGCGAGGCGATTGATTATAGAAGCCCATAATATCTCGCAGTTGAAAGATAGTTGCGTCAGTGAGGCTTCCATAACAATTGTCAGCAAAAAAAAATTGCTTTTTTGAGTGGGTGCACACGTGTTTGATGTTGTTCCTTGGGACATGCGCATTTATGTACGTCAAGCATAAAAAGGGGAACTCTGCTCCGAAATAAATTGTTGATAGTTTTGCGCCCTGTGTGTTACAACGTCTCTTCTTATGTCCGTGTCATTTATGCGCAACGCTATGTTAGAAAACGCGCGGCTAGCGCGCTGACATGCTGCCCGCTATTTATTCTCACGTCAGTGCCTAATACTGATTGCGCAGTGCCTGTTCTCGTGCAAACTTGGCAAACAACGAAGATTCGCATCAGAATGAAGCAGGTCTGTTATTTTGGTTACTCTACTAATCAATGTCGCTCTGTGACTTTAAGGAAGAACTGCTTCAACGCTTAAGGTATCGACTAATCTGTTGTTTAGAATGTTCCGAAATTCCTGTCTTTGCCAAGAACTCTATGCATCTTGTATACATTTGTACCAACCAATCCAAAATAATTGCGGCGTCCGCCTCGTTCAAAATATAGTGTATCGAACCAAATGTCAGAAAACGCAAGGTTGTGCGTGTTTCCCGAAACATTAACAGTGCACATATTTACCTCTTCAACGGCGTTCCTGACCACTTTGCTTCTTGAGAACATTTATTTGTTCATATAACATGCAGTATAAACAGGACCGTACACACTGAAAACATCCACAATGTCAACCGTATTTCTGGATATTTAGGTCGCAGCATTTCCGCCGCGCCTTCTTCTGTTTAATACAATACATAACATGCACGACAAAAATTTGAATAATATTTCAGTATGCGATCCCGTGCGTGTTAAACTGAATCCCTGCCCCGCAATTTGTTCACAGTAATTCTGCTCGTTTAATTATTTCGATTCCTCCCGTCTCTAAAAACGCAGTGGAATTCTTGTCGCTCGGAACTTATTTCATACAATATGCCGCCGTAGCGTCCTTCACGACACATTTATTTTACCACTGCACCGCATTCCCATCGTTTCGGTTATCACTAAAAGGTAGCTATTTCGTAAAACCAAAACATTTTCCCAAGTTTTTGTATCGCGCGCACCAATTGAGAGGAATCACCTTCCTTAATGACCGTGTTCTCGAAGCAGTAACTACCATTGTACGAGTAATAGTGTTTTGGAAGTTTGTTACTTTCTAGTTTCTATTGTAACGATATTATTTATTGTATAATTATAAAAAAAACCTAGTTTTAATGCCGCTTTTGTTGTATTTGGCTACAAGTTTGGCGGTAAAGTTTAAATGCATGGCTACTTTGACTACTTTTACCCTTATTTCTGGCTCCTTTTCATATCTACCCAGCGGCAACCCTGGCAGCCAACGAACCTTCCAGCTCTCGAACAAGCTTGGCTATTCGCGTCCTGCGCGCAATCTTTAAAAAATGAACTACAACAATCGCGCGCCTTCTCAAACACTGTGGCGCGGTCTGCGCTGAGCATTGTTAAGTTTTTGTGCGTGAATCCCACTTATATCAAAATAAACACAAGCGGCAATATGCAATCTTCCGTGGTCTGGTATAGAGCAGTCTTGATTATGCTCTATTTTATAAAAACACTACCGACGAAGAAGACGTAGAGACGAACAGAAGTAGACGAGACAAAGCGCAACTTTCAACTGATTTATTTCGTGCGTTGTTCAAATATATATCGAGTACACGTCATCCACCCTTCGCGTTTTCACTACAAGATTTACTTCTGCAGAAGATAAATGTAAAGACGGCATGCTCACGCAGTTTTGTTCACCCAGAGAAGCCATGATGGCTGCTTCAGGAAACCAATCTCTCTTTTTCATCTTTCACGTGTTTTACAATTTCTGTTTTTTCAAATTTCAGGCGCGCACGAGCATCTATTACAATGTGTTGCTAGATTCCCTGGGTGGGTGACTTGCTCGCAATTGTACCGATGCTCTCTAAGTCTTGTGTTAATGCATCTCGAGGTTTGTCCTATGTATTGTTTTCCGCAGGTTAGCCGAATACTGTACACTACTTCTACGTCACACTGGACAAACCTCTGCGCATGTTTTATCTGACATCTATTGCATTTTCTGGTTTCATTTGCATTGTTGACTTTGTTACAAAGACTTATCAGTAGAGACCGGATTTTAGGCAAATGCCTATTTTTTTCCTTGCGTTCCTATCGTGCCACTTTGATATATGAGCACGAATTAGGGGATAAGGAGGGCTTTTATAGTGTTTTTATAGTGCCTATAAATGCCTATTTTGGGGGTTTGTGCCTAAATGTCTATAAGGGCTTATAAATGCCTATTTTCATGAACGCCGCCTATATGAGCTCTATTTAAACTCAAATTTTGCTTTCGAGTACACTTTAAACCGTATTTCATGTTACCGGGCAAAATTGACGTTTCGGAACTCTATGGGGCGCCACAACCTAGTTCCCTAGTTCAACAAACTTCCGGTAAGCAACCTCTAGCAGCAGTGAAATGGGATGCGCCGGCCACTTTACCCCACCGCACTGACATGGCGCGAGCGGTTGGAGCAGGGGGAGGAGGAGGGGGAGAGGAAAAGGCACTATTTCTGCAACCCTAAATGGGAGCACATTCCAGCGTATACAGAGCAATGGGGAGAAGAAAATAAAGGTGGCAAGAGGAGAGGAGAAAAGAGGAGAGTGGCTTCCGTGGCCGAGGACGTGGCGGGCAGCTTTTACAGCCGGTTTTCCAGTCCAGTGTTCCCAAGGAATTGAAGCACCTCCTTGAAGACCTCGGTGTAGTGGGGGGGCAGAAGACAGTAGGTGCCTCTGTGCAGCAGCCGGAAGATGGAGAACGAATGCGAAACCATGCATTGAGTGCCGTCAGGGGAATGTAGAGTGCAGGTAAAAAAAAATCAGATGTGCACTTGGCTTTTGTTTCGTTTGTAATTTACTTCTTAAAGGGCGCTTCACCAGGTCACATAAAAAATTTTAGTTAGACACTGGAAGTTGTTGCGTGTCCAATGAAGAGGTTTGACCGCAAGAACTTATTAACTGGTTCATTACGAGCCGCTAAAGCGTGATGCTGGTAGGTGAGCTTGAAAAAATTTGCCACTCGCAAGCAAAATTTCTTCCCTGCCCACTTCGGTATCGGAGGAACTTGGAGCCGGAACATCACACGACGCAGACGCATCAACAAGTGATGCGCACGCAAGGTTACACTTTGTGCGCATGACATGCCCAAGCCAGGCCATGCACGCAAGCGATGTTGTATCGTTTCGGCGTTCTCTCTAGTGTACTGCCTGTTCCTGTGGGATGGATCCCTGTATGCGTTTGGAGAGGCTGCCATGAATGATGTATCCTTACGACGACACAGCGCGTCACACCGCTGGAACTGCTGTACGAGAAAATGCATCAAAAACACGCCAAGCGTTGTCAGGGCTGGCCCCGGCACGACGCGGCAACGGCGAGAACACGGAGGCATACGAAATGTAGGCAGCTTGGTCTCGCATCGCGCTCGATTCGAAGTAAAAAAATAAATAAAAACGCACACAGATTCCATTTGTATGTTTTAACATTTCTACAACTTTCATTTTTTTATTCAAGCAACAGATTGCACAAATTACACGTCGCCTCGAATCATTCTCGCAGTGTCACGTATACTACTCTGACGTACGCAGGACAATTCCTTGTTGTACGTCACCTCCTCCATGTTGGCGCGCGCGCGCGTGAGATCAAAGGCAAGCGGTGTTTAGTCTGATATTTCACCTCTTTCCAGGGCGCGTAGCGTAGCAAATCTTGGCAGACGTGATCGTTAGCGCCCAGTGAATGCATTACACTTGCCAGCTCGAAATGCTGAAACCTGGTAAGGGGCCCTTTAAGGTGTTCACAGACAGAGGATAAATTGACCCTACGCGATTATACCCGGCCAATACGAGGCTAAAAGACCCTTCGTGCCTTTTAGCGGTCCGACTATTGGCTCCTGGGCTGCCCTTCGCAGCCATGCCCAAAAAAAGAGACCCAGGAGCGCGTTTGTTCGACGGCGGGCACTTAACTCACCAGTGCTGGACAATAAAAGAAGAGACCGTGTTCTGGAAACCGTGGGGGAAAACGGACAATAGCATGGCTAGTTAAACCATTGACGCATTTGTGCCATCATAAACTATAACATTTGTTTGCTTTCCTGTCGTAGACAAAGGTCGCACATGTCTTTCTTCGAAAATTTGAGTTTTTGTAAATATTTATTGTGCCTATATTTACGATTTCGGGGGCCTAAAACTGTGTTTTGCCTGCCTGTTTTTGGCGCCTAAAACGCTATTTTTTAGTGCCTAAAAATCCGGCCTCTACTTATCAGTTTTTGTGGTGCTGAGAATACAACGGGCACGTCATGCTGGTTCGCTATCTTTTTTTAGTCTATGTGATACATTATGTACATAGGGGGATCACCACCGACCGCTTCTCTCGCTTTTCGGCTTCTGCATTCTTTTTTTGTTCCTGATATATTCCGTAGCATTTTTTCCGCAACAGATGCAATTATGGAGTCTGGAAAACCACTTCTTTTTAGCCTTTCTACCTGGACATGCAACCTCTTTGACATCAAACGTTCACAGGATTTTTGAATTGACTGACATAGGCAGTTTCTCGCAACACTTCTTTTTACAAGTTTAGAATGACCACTTGAATAGCTCATCAGCGCTTTTTCACTTTTCGTCATGTATGCCCAGCACGTGTGGCTGGAAGTCAGGTGAATTTCTAGGTCGAGAAAATGAATGACAGTCTTTTTCGGTAATTCTACTGTAAAATCTAACACATGGAACGCTTCACGAAAAATGTCCAATACATTTCACAGTAGTTTTAAGATCAAGTTCAAAGTCAAAACAGAGCAGGAAATCATCCACATATCGAAAACATGCTGTCGCACCAATGTCTTCCATTTTTTGAAACCAGAAAATGCAATAGATGCCAGATAAAACATGCGCAGAGGTTTGTCGAGTGTGACGTAGAAGTAGTGTACAGTATTCCGCTAACCTGCGGAAAACACTACATAGGACAAACCTCGAGATGCATTAACACAAGACTTAGAGAGCATCGGTACAATTGCGAGCAAGTCACCCACCCAGGGAATCTAGCAACACATTGTGATAGATGCTCGTGCGCGCCTGAACTTGAAAAAACAGAAATTGTAAAACACGTGAAAGATGAAAAAGAGAGATTGGTTCCTGAAGCAGCCATCATGGCTTCTCTGGGTGAACAAAACTGCGTGAGCATGCCGTCTTTACATTTATCTTCTGCAGAAGTAAATCTTGTAGTGAAAACGCGAAGGGTGGATGACGTGTAGGCGAGGGTTTGTGTTTTTATCACTCTGACGTGTGCCTTGTACGCGATATATATTTGAACAACGCACGAAATAAATGAGTTGAAAGTTGCGCTTTGTAGAGTAGAGTAGAGTAGAGTAGATCCTTTAGACCGTGGCACACACCCACGCTGGGGGGATTGGCCAAGAGCCGGGTAGTTTAGCAAGAAATTCTTAAATGTTAGGTTAGATGTCGATTTAAAGATGAAAGGAGAATTAATTAATCAAAAATTGGAAATATTAATAATATATGAATAAAAATACTGAAATAAATGTTGATGCGAGCAGTTTGATTAAAAACAAGGAGTTTAGAAAATAAGTAAGGCGGATAAATTTATTCTACGATCTAAACCTCTTCGATTCTTTAATAAACTTCTCCAAGGCATTGGCAACCTTCCCGTCACTGTGGCGAAGGGACAAAGCCCCGAAAGAAAGAACATTTGGTACATTTAGATCAATTCTAAGGATTCGGAAACCAACACCTAAAGTACTTTTGCGCAATGTAGAGTACCTATTACAGGAGATGAGGTAATGTTGTGTTGTCTCATGTACTCCGCAGAAAGAACAGTTAGGGGAAGCTGCCAGACCAGCTCTGTGTAAATAAAAATTTAGATAAGGAGTCTGACAGCGTAGTCTAGTGATTGCGACTTCAAGTTCTCGTGTTTGACACATTTTACTGTTCCAATGGTGACTGAGGTGTTGAAATTCTAATGTGGCTGTTAATGCCGGTGCAGAAAACACGTCCAACATCATTTTTCTCCTTATTCTAGCGCCTATAATGAATCGCGAAGCCGGTAATAAATGAATAACCGGACCATTCAGAGATGACTTTGCTAGCGCATCCGCCATTTCATTCAGAAACAAGCCCTTATGTCCTGGGAGCCACACCAACTTAATCAAGTTTATATGCGGGGGAATTAATGATTTGAATGCACTTAGCACATGTGAGTCCTCATTTGAAGTGAGGGAAGAGCACACCGATAAAGAATCTGTCAAAATTACTGCGGAACTTGTTGATGCTGTTGTTTTGCGAAGCGCTAGAATAATCGCTAAAAGTTCTGCCACAAAAATAGGAACAAGGTCAGGGAGGCGAAGAGAAAATGACCAATTTAGGGCAGGAGAGAAAATACCAATTCCACATTTTTCGTCACATTGGGAAGCATCAGTTGCTATGACTGTTTGTATTGGGGAATGTACCAGGTAATCACTTAAAATGGAGTTTAAAAACGGGTACGACATTAGTTTAGCATTTTTTGGAAAGATATCATCAAATTGTATGGTAATAGAATTGCTGTTATTACTGATTGGGGTAATGTCTCTAATTTGAACGTTCAACTTGTCAAGAAGGCACTGTATAACCAGAATTTGAGGCGTACGGAATCTCGACCAGTATGCTCCAAAAAACAAGTCCGGATGGGAAATAAATACTGTTTCTGAACGTCTTACAGTGGATTCGTACAGTCTTAGAAAAGATTGCACCGCTAACAATTTAAAACGGGTAGCAAGTGAGGGTATCCGAGCTTCCAAATACAAAACCTTGATTGCAACAAATTTAGGAAGGCCTAAACACAGTCTCAAGGCTTGTCTTTCGATGATTACAAGAGGATGAATTTTAACAGCAGGCGCCCCCCGCATATAAGATGCACCCAAACTCAAGAATCGGCCGAATGTACATGCAGTATATTGATAGGAGCGTTTTTCTACGCATACCTACCCGGCAATTGCTGATCTTCCGCAATAATCCGACCGCCCGAGTACCCTTTCCTGTGGTGTATTCAATGTGATACTTCCAAGTCATGGATTGGTCATATATTACACCAAGATATTTTACTTTATCTACTTGTGGAATATTTGCAAGATGATAATAAAGCGATATGTGAAAAGGGTCTTTTAAAGGGAATATTAGTAAAGCGCTTTTGTTGACATTTAAATACAAATGTAATCCATCAAGCCACCTTTCTATGGCTGATAAGTATGATTGTAATATAGCGTATAGCTGGTGAATGTCATCTGCTGATGAAAAAAATGCAATATCATCAGCATACACATATGTTTGTACGTCCGCATGTCGTGGAATGGAGCTCATTAAGATGTTAAACAACTCCGGTGAAAGGACTGACCCTTGCGGGACGCCTCTTGTTTGCGCATACGTAGAAGACGATATGCCGCTTTGAAAACAGTAGAACTTTCTATTTTGTAAAAATTCCGCAATCCATGCCTGGATATACTTTGGGAAGTTAAGGTTGCGGAGCTGATTAATCAAAACTACTGGCTCAACACTGTCATATGCTTTTGCGATGTCCAGAGTAACCAACGCAGCATACTTCCTTTCCCTCCTAGTTAACTGAATGCGACTTTCCAAGTCTATATGGGCCTGCCATATAGAACATCCTGATCGGAAGCCAATTTGGGATGGATT
Source organism: Rhipicephalus appendiculatus (assembly GCA_030522465.1). Taxonomy (NCBI): domain Eukaryota; kingdom Metazoa; phylum Arthropoda; class Arachnida; order Ixodida; family Ixodidae; genus Rhipicephalus; species Rhipicephalus appendiculatus. The sequence continues at coordinate 69,351 of JALIZH010013146.1, forward strand.
GAGGATTTCTTGCTCATTAATGAAATTTTGAATACGAATATTTAAAAGCCTCTCAATCAGTTTTACCAAAATTGATGTTAGCGCGATCGGCCTAATGTTGTCCAAGGCATATCCCTTACCCGGAATTTTAAGTAATGGAATCACTTTCGCAATTTTCCATTCAGATGGGAGCCACGCCATTCTTAGCGAATAATTAATAACATCTAATAAATAATCTTGGCATTCTTTATTTATCACTTTAAGCATGGCCGACGTTACTCCGTCCGGGCCAGGAGCCGCTGACGGAAGGCTAGCTACCACATGGGATAGCTCAGACCCGGAAATTTCTGTAAATTCTACACCACTTAATGCATCCAAAGTAGGAGGTGATAGTTGGGAAGAAAAACGAGATTCTAGCCCCCCTACCAATCACTTCCAACGAATCTTTTATTTCTTGCGGAGACAAAACGATAGAATCTGCATTGATAGGCCGCGGAATCATTTTCTTTTTACGCATAAATCTATATAATGCCCTTCTATTGTTTGATTTTGAAAGATGATCGAACGTCCGAATATCATAATTTTCTTTTGCTTTGGAAACTGTTCGTTTAAATGCGCCAGCGCAGAACTGGTAGTCCTTCCAATTTTGAGGGCATTGATTGTACAGCAACTTTTTCCAGGATGCTTTTCTGCGCCTATAGTCCCTCGAACAATCCTCAGTCCACCAAGGAGAATTGGGGTTCATCTTAGCTGACGGGACCACAAACTCAGCTTTCTCTCGGGAATTCTTTAACACAGAACAGATGCTCAAAGCTTTCAACTTCGTGCTGTCATCTGATATCGAAGCGAATGAAGCGAGGAACGATTCTTTAAATTTAGTGTAATTGATAAACCTATGTGCATTAGAAACTGACGGGGAAGTCGGACTCATTATTTCGAACGTTATCGGCAAGTGGTCGCTATTTGTAGCACAATCAACCACTGACCAAGCCGAAATTTGTCTCGTCTACTTCTGTTCGTCTCTACGTCTTCTTCGTCGGTAGTGTTTTCATAAATAGCGCATAATCAAGACTTCGACATGAACCAACTAGCCCCAATCATCGCCTTACTAACATTCATTTCGCGTACATAGGGCTTATATGTTGCTGACATTCCTGCCATCCCGCGGGTGTTCTACTTTGTTGAGTGCATCGTACAAGAAAGAGTGCGAACACGGACCCTCACATATGCTTTGTCGCAAGGTTTGGCAAACCCGGTGCTGACGACATTTCTGGGGCAGCTGGCACCCACCGAGAAGACGTCTAGAAGGCTTTGCAAAATACTCAGAGCGGAAAGCTGGAGAGAGGTTCGAATCTACCGACAACACATCCAGGCTATATGCTCCGCTTCATGGGACAGAGACACAGCAAGGACAATGGCAAGGCACTATTTGAGCATGGCAGAGCAACTTGGAGAGATGCGATGGAAAAGGGCTTTTCCGGTCTGCCAAGGAAAGAAAAAAGGCGAAAAGAAGAGGCGACAGGACACATCAACCTCTCGGGTGGCTGCCTACCAGATCAGGTACAGTGCACTCTTGATAAAGGACCAAAGTTTGCAGTGCAGCCACACCTCAAGCCAGTACAGTGGCTGGGGATCGTACATGATATTGCAGATCGAATTCCTGATGACAAGAAAAGCGAATGTATCTCGCAAAGCATCCAATGCATCGCGTATAAGCTACAAGCAAAACGCGCACGGGTGTGCATGAACGAAGCTGTTCAGTTCCTAAAAAGCAATAATTTGACACTTTTGCTGTCAGACAAAACAGCGCGATTTGTAGTCATGCGCAAGAAAGATTACGAAGAAAAAGCACGGCAAGCTCTATGAAAAAATTTCAACGCCACAGATCTTGACTACCAGGGACTAGAAAAATTGCGCAAGAATGCAAGCAAGTTATGTGGAAGACTTGGCCTCGGGAAGCTTCAGAAACAAGTCAAAGAGAGCAGAGATGTTTCACTTCGTCCAGTTTACTCGGTAAAGACTCATAAGGAAGACAACCCCTTCAGGGTGATCGTGGAAGACAAAGAAACGTGGCAAAATCATGTTGCAAGATATTTGAAGACCCATCTATCTGTTCTGCCAGTCGACGATCCATACCTTATTGATGGTTCTCCGAAGGTAATAGAATTTTTAAAGAAAATCCTTCCGGTCACCTGTCTATCAGTAGACGTCCAAGACAGGTTTTATAACATTCCGCAATATGAAGCGATAAAAGTTGTGGAAGAAAGCATTGACGCCTTTGGCAACACCAAATTTATGAATCAATGTCTTATTGCAGTGCCAGATTTCCTGGAATTGCTAAGGACATATCTGAAGTCGCTTTGTGTAGAATACGAAGGAACTGTGTACGTCCAAAGAGATGGAATAACGATCGGGTCGTGTATTGCCCCAGTGCTGTGCAACCTGTTCATGGCGAAAGGGGACCGCATGCTCAGACAAAAAATGGAAGACATTGGTGCGACAGCATAGTTTCGATATGTGGATGATTGCCTGCTCTGTTTTGCCTTTGAACTTGATCTTAAAACTACTGTGAAATGTATTGGACATTTTTCGTGAAGCGTTCCATGGATTAGATTTTACAGTAGAATTACCGAAAAAGACTGTCATGCATTTTCTCGACCTAGAAATTCACATGAGTTCCAGCCACACGTGCTGGGCATACATGACGAAAAGTGAAAAAGCGCTGTTGAGCTATTCAAGTGGTCATTCTAAACTTGTAAAAAGAAGTGTTGCGCGAAGCTGCCTATGTCAGTCAATTCAAAAATCCTGTGAACATTTGACGTCAAAGAGCTTGCATGTCCAGGTAGAAAGGCTAAAAAGAAGTGGTTTTCCAGACTCCATAATTGCATCTGTTGCGGAAAAAATGCTACGGAATATATCAGGAACAAAAAAAGAATGCAGAAGCCGAAAAGCGAGAGAAGCGGCCGGTGGTGATCCCCTATGTACATAATGTATCACATAGACTAAAAAAAATAGCGAACAAACATGACGTGCCCGTTGTATTCTCAGCACCACAAAAACTGATAAGTCTTTGTAACAAAGTCAACAATGCAAATGAAACCAGAAAATGCAATAGATGTCAGATAAAACATGCGCAGGGGTTTGTCGAGTGTGACGTAGAAGTAGTGTACAGTATTTCGCTAACCTGCGGAAAACAATACATAGGACAAACCTCGAGATGCATTAACACAAGACTTAGAGAGCATCGGTACAATTGCGAGCAAGTCACCCACCCAGGGAATCTAGCAACACATTGTGATAGATGCTCGTGCGCGCCTGAACTTGAAAAAACAGAAATTGTAAAACACGTGAAAGATGAAAAAGAGAGATTGGTTCCTGAAGCAGCCATCATGGCTTCTCTGGGTGAACAAAACTGCGTGAGCATGCCGTCTTTACATTTATCTTCTGCAGAAGTAAATCTTGTAGTGAAAACGCGAAGGGTGGATGACGTGTAGGCGAGGGTTTGTGTTTTTATCACTCTGACGTGTGCCTTGTACGCGATATATATTTGAACAACGCACGAAATAAATGAGTTGAAAGTTGCGCTTTGTAGAGTAGAGTAGAGTAGATCCTTTAGACCGTGGCACACACCCACGCTGGGGGGATTGGCCAAGAACCGGGTAGTTTAGCAAGAAATTCTTAAATATTAGGTTAGATGTCGATTTAAAGATGAAAGGAGAATTAATTAATCAAAAATTGGAAATATTAATAATATATGAATAAAAATACTGAAATAAATGTTGATGCGAGCAGTTTGATTAAAAACAAGGAGTTTAGAAAATAAGTAAGGCGGATAAATTTATTCTACGATCTAAACCTCTTCGATTCTTTAATAAACTTCTCCAAGGCATTGGCAACCTTCCCGTCACTGTGGCGAAGGGACAAAGCCCCGAAAGAAAGAACATTTGGTACATTTAGATCAATTCTAAGGATTCGGAAAACAACACCTAAAGTACTTTTGCGCAATGTAGAGTACCTATTACAGGAGATGAGGTAATGTTGTGTTGTCTCATGTACTCTGCAGAAAGAACAGTTAGGGGAAGCTGCCAGACCAGCTCTGTGTAAATAAAAATTTAGATAAGGAGTCTGACAGCGTAGTCTAGTGATTGCGACTTCAAGTTCTCGTGTTTGACACATTTTACTGTTCCAATGGTGACTGAGGTGTTGAAATTCTAATGTGGCTGTTAATGCCGGTGCAGAAAACACGTCCAACATCATTTTTCTCCTTATTCTAGCGCCTATAATGAATCGCGAAGCCGGTAATAAATGAATAACCGGACCATTCAGAGATGACTTTGCTAGCGCATCCGCCATTTCATTCAGAAACAAGCCCTTATGTCCTGGGAGCCACACCAACTTAATCAAGTTTATATGCGGGGGGAATTAATGATTTGAATGCACTTAGCACATGTGAGTCCTCATTTGAAGTGAGGGAAGAGCACACCGATAAAGAATCTGTCAAAATTACTGCGGAACTTGTTGATGCTGTTGTTTTGCGAAGCGCTAGAATAATCGCTAAAAGTTCTGCCACAAAAATAGGAACAAAGTCAGGGAGGCGAAGAGAAAATGACCAATCTAGGGCAGGAGAGAAAATACCAATTCCACATTTTTCGTCACATTGGGAAGCATCAGTTGCTATGACTGTTTGTATTGGGGAATGTACCAGGTAATCACTTAAAATGGAGTTAAAAGGGTGGATGACGTGTAGGCGAGGGTTTAGAATTTTTTGGAAAGATATCATCAAATTGTATGGTAATAGAATTGCTGTTATTACTGATTGGGGTAATGTCTCTAATTTGAACGTTCAACTTGTCAAGAAGTGTACTCGAAAGTGGTTTAAAGTGTACTCGAAAGCAAAATTTGAGTTTAAATAGAGCTCATATAGGCGGCGTTCATGAAAATAGGCATTTATAAGCCCTTATAGACATTTAGGCACAAACCCCCAAAATAGGCATTTATAGGCACTATAAAAACACTATAAAAGCCCTCCTTATCCCCTAATTCGTGCTCATATATCAAAGTGGCACGATAGGAACGCAAGGAAAAAAATAGGCATTTGCCTAAAATCCGGTCTCTACTGATAAGTCTTTGTAACAAAGTCAACAATGCAAATGAAACCAGAAAATGCAATAGATGTCAGATAAAACATGCGCAGAGGTTTGTCCAGTGTGACGTAGAAGTAGTGTACAGTATTCCGGCTAACCTGCGGAAAACAATACATAGGACAAACCTCGAGATGCATTAACACAAGACTTAGAGAGCATCGGTACAATTGCGAGCAAGTCACCCACCCAGGGAATCTAGCAACACATTGTAATAGATGCTCGTGCGCGCCTGAAATTGAAAAAACAGAAATTGTAAAACACGTGAAAGATGAAAAAGAGAGATTGGTTTCCTGAAGCAGCCATCATGGCTTCTCTGGGTGAACAAAACTGCGTGAGCATGCCGTCTTTACCTTTATCTTCTGCAGAAGTAAATCTTGTAGTGAAAACGCGAAGGGTGGATGACGTGTACTCGATATATATTTGAACAACGCACGAAATAAATCAGTTGAAAGTTGCGCTTTGTCTCGTCTACTTCTGTTCGTCTCTACGTCTTCTTCGTCGGTAGTGTTTTCATAAAATAGAGCATAATCAAGACTTCGACATGAACCAACTAGCCTCAATCATCGCCTTACTAACATTGGTATAGAGCAGCGATAACTCAGTTGTGTGCGTCTGCACCGAAGTTCCGATAAACACCGATCTTGAAAATGGCATGTTCGAAGCTCTTTCGATGCGTTTCCAGGCTTGTGCATGGAAGTTTTAATGCAATCGAAAGCACCAGTGGTTGAAGTGTCTCGTCGCTCAAAAAAAGGCGCAGTTTTGCTAAAGATGCTCCCTTCCCACAAACTGTATGGACTCCTTGCGTGTGTCTGTGACGGGTATGCATATAATCACGTACTTTGCACGATCACGAAGCGAAGCAATCAAGAATAGTTTCCTTGGTATAAATTTCCGGAGGAGGGACCCTGCATCACATACGCTCCCCCGCCATGACATTCAGCCCTCAACGCACTTAAGTTTAAGGTGTTTGAAAAGGGGAAAAGAGCGCAGACATCGCAGCCAAATGCCCATCAAAACAAAGAAAGCGTTATTTATGACGCAGAAATAGTTAGCGAAAGATTCGCAGACGCTTTTCAGCTACCATTCGTAGTTTGATTACTAGGAGTGAGACTTCAGACACGTAGCAGTGCCTCCTTGGGCACGTTGATAGATTGTGACGTGTGTATCCGCCTGCTTGCTTAGACATCACATTTTATGGTCTGCGTATTCCGAGTCAACGGCTCCGGGCCAATCAGCGAGAGACACTTACTCGCTTTTATTGACGTTGTCAGTGCACTCGCGAATTATTTGCGCCAGCGCATGTCGTGCCTAATTCTTTTGTTTTTTTTTTCGGTCTTCATTCACAACTGCACGGACAAGTTCTTAATAGAATGGAAAGATGTCACTGTAGCGCCCTGGGTTACAAAACATCGCGCACCTGTCGCGATTCACATCTTCCTACAAGGTAACTCCTCGTCTGCAAGCAGCTCGTTGTAGTGAGGAACGCAATCTGCAAAGTCTCACCAACACAACCAAAAGTCACTGAAAGCGCTTCTCATGCATAGATGAAAAACCCGTATGAGTCAAATGACGCTCCTCTCGCCGGTAATGAAGTTGTTCTTGTTGTTATCACCTAGGAAGCCTGGTTAATGAAGTGACTTGATCGTAGTCTCGTGCATTCGTTAACAAACACTAAAGCTGAGTAAAAACAAGTAGACTGACACTGAACGGAGTGGTTACTGTAACCAAATGTGCGCTTTTGAGCGGCGAGAGAAATCCACATTTTAAAATGATTGACGCGTGCTGTGCGGCACACCGACGCACATATATAGTCGTGCCCAAGTTCTTCTCCTCAATGCGCCAGAGGACACCGGATCTTGCTCCATCTTCCGAAGCGAATAACCTATTCACCGCAGGGCTCAGAAGCTGCACCCGCCGTGACGACTTAGCAGGTAAGGTTTCGGGATTATGAGCTCGAGGAGGTGGATTTGATTCCAAACCCCGGCGGCCGCGCTTTTTATGGGAATTAAATGCAACAGCGCCCGACCACATAGGTTTCGGCGCACGTTAAAGAGCCCCTAGGGGTCTCCCATTGTGGTGTGCCTCATAATGATCTTTTTTTTTTTTTTACCCGTATAACCCCGGCGTTCACATTAAGTTTAAATACCAAGCAGCAAGTTCGCTATGGTGGTCAACAACATTGCAGTCTGTAAAAAACCTCCGGCACGGCGGTTTTCTGCAGGTCGTAGAGCCTTTTCGCGGGCTTTCGAGGCTTTTGCCGAGCCGAACGACGATAATTGTATAAAAAATGATTGCACGTCTGCTTTCGGGCGGTGCGGTCTGAGCTACACCTCAATCTAAACCATAGGCGTGCGCAGGGTTCCCCTTCAGGGGGGCACAAAGGTTCTTCGCAGCGCCACCCCCCCCTCCCTATTATGTCAATATATGGGGCTGGCTGTGCGCTCCTCACCCCCCCTCTTAGGTGACTAGAGGGGGGGGGGGGGGGAGCGCCCCCCACCGTGCGCACGCCTACGATCTAAACCACTATGCAATTTAAGAGCGAGCAATTTCGGAACGCGCACTTTTGCGCGTTCAGTGAAATACTGTTGTCTAAATGCACGGAAGTGCAAAAAAAAAACACTTTCTTTTTTCCAGTGAAGCTTCTCATGAGTTACGGGGACGGCGTTGTCGTGCGCAAAAAGGCTGGCTCCGGCGCAGGTACGAACAGAAATACGTCCCTCGAAGGTGCGACGGCCACATGCCCGCGTATTCGCGTAATTCTCGAATAATTGATACTCCCTAGATCGTGGGCTTATCGGCAAACGGCCATTTGTCATATGGCGACATGATCCCTTATCGAGGTCACTTGTCGTTTCATTAAATTTATGCCTGGATATGAACACATGATAGGAGCTTTAGCTTGTACGTATACTTGCTTACGTTACCGTGTTACCGGATACCGGAAGGAACCTGCGCATGCGCGGGCCTTCACGGAACGCAGACTTTTACGGAAAGTAAACTACTTGCCGGATAGCCTTTACGTTTACGGCCCTATCTCGCAAATCGGCTTCGTTCGTGGCTACTCGCGATATACGCTTTGCGGAAACTTCAGCCGCCGAGTCGAAATAAGCCTAGCACCTGTTACTATCACCTTGTTTCAGCCGGATTACCGAAAGACCTGGAATAGCGAAAGTGGTAAATGCCTAAAGCCCCCCTACAGGCCGGATAGGTGGCGTCATTAGCGGGGCCAAGATGAACGAGAGGCAAGCACAAAATTTTCAACAACACTAGGCGAAAACAAACGTGTACATGACTGTAGCACTGTGGTTGCACGAAGCGTCACAAGGTCGGAGGTACTCTATAATGCATTTTTTGGAACCATGTTTCCAGATCGCTATCAAAGAAAGGGATCTCTTATTTAGAAAAATGTGTTTACTGATGTAATTCTCTTCTTTGTGAATCACACGTGTTTTATGTACGACGCATGCGCGCTTGGCTTTCCTGGCAATATTATGTGTGGTTGTTTCATTAAACCTGTTGCTAGTTCCAGCGTGTGTAAGTCGTCTTCTCTTCTTGTGTACGCGTCCTAACGCTGTTTTTTTTTTCGTTTCTTCAAGTATGTACCAACAGGCCCAGTATACATTCTCGTGGAGAAGTACAAGCACATCATTTAGTGCAAAAATAACGTTTAAAAAAAACTAAGGTTGAGTCAGTAGCGGAAAAAAGAAAGAACCTGGATGGAAATTTCCAAACATTGCAGTGCGAACAACGGATATCCTACCCTGCACGCAATAAACTCAAGCACAAATGCAAAGCGAGAGCACCACAGAACTGTTAAGCACGACAAGTTGTGCATGAGTGGATCATTCGGGCTACTATTTTTGTGATCGTCGACATGTTTCGTATTCGTTATATGAGTAAGTGTTGAGCTTAAACACGGTCGTATTTACGTTCCGATATGCACGTCTTCGCCGCCAGGGATTTTAGTGCGCACGTGTGAGCAGTCGACGCGCCGGGTTACTCCAGCTTCATAAAAGCCCCGCAGAACTTTAGGAAACCTCACCGACTGCGGCGCACAGCAACAAGTTCAGGTGCTTTGCGATGAGCAGAGTCCAACTGCACGGCGCACCGTCGACTGAAGAATGCGGACCAGACCCCGGTGGCTCTCGGAAATGTAACATCGTCCGTAAGCATGGGAGTCCTTCGTTGCCCCCCGCTTTCTTGGAGAGGCAAGGAGTCGTCGCACGGCGTTCTTCGTGCGCCTGTAGCGAGCGAGGAATTGTACAGCTCCGTCGGATTACCTCGGTCACGTAGTGCGGGTCGCGGAATCTTCGGCAAGCAATTCATCTCTGAAAATGCTGCGTCCATGACGTGGAAAGCCAACTTGTGAGCGGCCAACCTCCGCGCGACGTTCATTCGAGAGGCAGTCATGTTGGAATAACACACGAAGTCTGTTTCTATCTAGCCCCAGAGCAGACTTGAAACTTGAACGGACTTCGCACTAGCGACGTCGCCCGTAAATGGCCCGCGAGTTTGAGAAAGATTTATGGCGAGCGGCAAAGCTGTCTTGAGACTGGCGCAAGTCCAGCACGAGCCAAGTAACATCACTCCTGAGCAGTTTTCCCATTTTCATTTATTTCACATCTATGCCAATGAGCTTTCCTCAACATGCCGCAATATTCGTTGACGGTACAATTACGTTTGCACAACCATTCTTTAGTATGGTGTCAACTAGCTGGATTGTCGCCTGTGCATGAGAAATTAGATCCGCAGTGAATTCGCTAATTATTATTGTATTTATTTTAGTGTTTTTGCATAAGCTGTCGAAGCCTCAACATAGTTCGGCAACCTACACGAGCGCTCCAAGCGCAAGCCGACATATTGCAGCAATTAGAAAGATTTGGTGGATAATCACTGCATATCTGAGGTCGTATCATATACGCCTCGCAAACTTATCCAAAGTATTCTAAAAGATGTTCTTGCCGCACATTAACACCCATAACGTATATCCACTATTTTATCTTGCCAGAATACAGAAAGGTCCCCGTAGTTTATGAAGGTGTGCACTCCGGAAGTATTTGAAAACCAGCTTTCCGTATAGCTTGCAACTTCAAAAACGTAGCTTCCACTTCTTTTTGTTCAGTTTCCAAGCTTCTCATCATTACAAACAGTAAGGCCCCGGCGTCGAAACCAAGACGCAAGTTGTTGAAATGCTTTCAAGCGTTACAACCTGCAACGTCGATTGTTTGAGTGTGACTGCTTGCAGTCCATTTTTCGCACAGCTTTATTTACGTTGTCCACTATGGCAATCGTTAAAGCCCGTTCAATGGGCTGCTTTAGCTCAACAACCTCTCATTCTGTTTTCCAGACAAACAGGTTGTCATTAGTACTTTCTTTCACCTTGGATCGAGCATGATAGTCGAAAAAATGAATACTTGGAAGGTTGAGCCCTGGCTCTTTCCTTTTATTTGCTTGACCTCACAGTTCAGGATAAAGATCTTTGATGATTATAAGGCATTTCTTTCTATAGACAGGAAAAGCCGATGCAGCTTTTTGATGCTTCTGCCAGAAAGAACTTTAATACCAATAATAATCGTTAAATCATTTATTACTGCCTTCATGTACTCATGTTACCAAGGAGCAAGGCTATGAATATCAGCATTTTGGCTGCGGCTGTATTACAGCATCTCGGCTGCTATATTGCTCTAGTTCAACATACTCGTGTCCCTAAGGCTGCTCCTAACTTCAGCAACGAATATCAGTTACGTCATAGTGCTCTCGATTTCAAGATAGCTCGTCGTGCCTCTTAGACTACAATACTTTGTAGGCGCGTTAGAGTCTACAGAGTTTCCTCGAAGGCACGCAGAAAGCCTAGGTGGTTTTTTGAAAACGGCGAAATAGGGGCTACATCCTAAGGTAGCAGTGTGCGATCGGTTATGATGGTTGACAGCTGCTTCCAACGCGCACTTCCACCCGCCTTTGAAATTGGGGTATAAGGCTAGGAACACCTTCAGGTCTCGAATAATTCTCTCAGCTAGAGAGTTTGCTTCCGGGTGATATGGTGCAGGAAAACGCATCTCAATACCTTTTGCTGTAGCCCAATGCCGAAGTTTCTCGCTTCGGAACGCCGGTCCGTTGTCTGCAACAATAACGTTGACGTTACAGAACATGTCACTCTCTAGAAAAGAGATGACACAGTGCGCATCCTCCCTTCCAGCTTTGGCAGCCACAAACCACCTGCATTCGTCCACTACGACAAGGAAAGCTTGGGTCTTCTTGACCCCCCTCGCCCTTCTTTTTCAGTTCTTCAAAATCATGGTGCAGTACTTCGAATGGTGTGTCAGAATATTGTGGAATTACTATTTTATTTCCACGTTGCTTAAACTTTGCTTTGCGAAGATGGCAGTTGTGGCATGTCCTTATGTATTTAGCCACGTCTTCCTTCATGCCTTTCCAAGTAAATCGTTGGGTTAAGTTTCTGTACGTTCTCTTGAAACCATCGTGGCCTCCAGATTCAGGGCTGTCATGGTATAGTCGCAGTATAGTAGGTACCGCCATTTCGGGCACAAGTACCTTGCCGTCTTCTATCTTGAGGTCTTCAGAGCCTTCCCACAACTTGATTAGGTTGACTTCAGGATTATTATCTCTGGGTACATGGAGTCCTGACAGAGCGTCTGCGTCCTGGTGATTTTGTCCTGGGTGATGGGCCACTTCAAACGTGTACTGCTGTATCTCACTCACCCATGTGGCAAGCCGACCTTTTGGCTGTGTCAATTGCAATATATAAGTCAAGGCATGGTTGTCTGTGTACAGTTTAAAGATTTTCCCTCAAGATAGCTCCTAAAATATTTTAGTACCATAACAACTGCCAAGGCTTCTTTTTCTGTGGTAGAATAATTTACTTGAGCCTTCGTAAAGGTATAAGAGAAATATCCAATCACTTGTAGCATTTGTGCGACGGGCTTATTGGTGTCTTTTTATTGCGATAGCAATTATATGCACACTCTCGGCTGGTTTTCGCCGTCGGCGTCGCTGTCATGTCCCGTATATGTATATGTATCTATATATTTATAAACACCTAAAAGAAAAATAATTCAGAAAAATGTTTCCGACGCTCGGCATCGAACCAGGGACCTCTCGCTCTGCAGCGCGCGGCGCTAACCGCCCAGCCACGAAGGCGAACGTCCTTCAACGTTCAAACGGCGAGCTATTTATATACAGCGAGTTTTCAGTGTGTTTTCAGCATTACCAGCGAGATGGCGCAAAGGCCGCGCTCGGCGGGGCTTAGCTGAGCGCCCCGTTCGTCGCGACGCGCGCTCTCAGGCGCTCCTAACTCTCTGGCGCGAACTTTGGCCGAAGGGGGGGGGGGGGGGTAGATGCCCGTGCACGCGCGCGCTTATCTCGCGGTGGCGGAGAACGGGGCTTTCGCCGGAACGATAGCGTTGTAGTTACCGGGCGCGCGAAGGTCACATCGCTCGCTGCAGCCCCCCCCCCCCCCGTTTGCGAAAAGAGCACGCTTTTCAAACACTGCGAAGTAACAACTGTGACACTTGTTAGTTCGCGCTCGTCTGTACCTGTGAATACGTTTCGTGCGTCGTTTTTGTTTGAGCAGCGCGTTAAGTGCCGAGCCGTGAATGTTTTTAGTTCGCTCTCGTCCTGTGCGTGTTGTTTTCGTGCGTCATGTGTGTGTGAGCAGCGCGCTGCACGTTTCGACCTTCTTGCCATTCGTCGCTTGATAGTCCAATTTGTTGCTATCGCATTCATTGCTTCGCGTTGTGGCGAAACTGTGACTTTTGATAAAGGACGGCTCCAGTGCCGTAATGAGAGGCATCTGTGCTCAACTGAAACGGCATGTTAAAATCCGGCTGTGTAAGTACACGATCTGCCGAAATAATTTCCACGAGTTCGTTGTAGCAACGCTCGCAATCTTCCGACCACACGAATGGGGTATCCTGTGAAACAGCGCGCCGATAGTTTCGCGTTTCTTTCCGTCCCCCCAGTACCTGTAAAAGCCAGCGAGAAGCACGAATGCAAACAAGAATTTGTGAGCTTCGTAATACGCGCGGCAGTTCAGAGCCAGCTTCTCGTGGATGGATGGATGGATAATGCTGCACCCTTTAGATCGTGTGGCAGCTCACGCCACCTAGCCATAAGACATAGTACGCTTAAGTACTAGCACTATGTAGTGAAGGATTAAATTTCACTCGTGCCTTGACTGTAGCCACCAATCGGATAACCTCTTTCTCGTTATTTCTGCCCGCTTAAAGTCTATTTTGCCTTCACTGTCCCTAAACCCCAATGCTTTGAAAAATTCTGCGCCATTATCTTGGAATATTGGGCGAAGCCCTTTACAGAACATTATCAAATGTTCAGCCGTTTCCTCCTCCTCTCCACACGCACTACATAACGTGTCTATGCCTTCGTATTTGGCTCGGTACGTCTTGGTCCGCAATACTCCCGTCCTGGCCTCAAACAGCACGGAACTACCCCAAGAATTATCGTATATCTTTTCTTTCGCAATTTCCTGCTTGAAAGTTCGGTAGGTCTCCAGTGATGATTTCGTATGCATACTCGTTTTCCACATGCCCCTCTCCGTTTCTTTTACCTTCTTCTTAACCGATGTTTCCTTTTGGCTTCGTCTCATGCTGTTTAAATATTTGCTTGACCATTTTCGGGATCGCTTCCTCCATTTCGTATCGACATTCCTCATGTACAAGTAGCTGAAAACTTTTCCTGGCCCAATACTCCTCTCCCATTTTTCTCATTCGCTCCTCAAATTCTACTAGCTTCCCTGCCCTCGAATGATGTCCATCCCGTGTCACCTTGTACCCCCTGATTTGGGGTATTCGCGTGTGCTCCCAAAGCAAGCCTACCTATGCCACTGCTTAATTTCTAATCTTGCTTGAACCTCTGATTTCATGCGCAAGACCGCATTGCCTAATGTCAGAGCAGGACCCATGACCCCTTTCCAAATCCTTCTCACGACATCATACCTATTGTAATTCCACAGTGCCCTATCTTTTATTACAGCTGCATTCCTGTTCCCTGTAGTCGTTACATATCTTTCGTGCTCCCTTACGTACTCAGCCCCGTTGCTTATCCATACGCCAAGATATCTGTATTTATCCACTACCTCCAGCGTGACCTCCTGTATCCTATGCTCACTGCTTTTCGTTATCGTTAAAAGTCATGATTGCCGATTTTTTCTAACTAAACTTCTAATCTAACCAATCTCCCTCATTACCGCAGATGTCAATCAATCCCTGCAAATCTTCCTTGTTGTCAGCCGTTAATGCTATATCATCTACACACATCAACGCTGGTAATGACTGCTCAACGCGTTTTCCTTGCTTGGCAAAAGAGAGTCTGAGGCCAAGTCTACTCCCTTCTAATTTGGATTCTGGATCCTTGTAGCTACAGCATAAATAACAAGGGTGACAGGGGACACCCGTGTGTAAGCCCCCGTAGTCTTAGGGTGCCTTGATGGGGCGCACGCATCGAGGCACACTACCGTAGTCTACTCGCACAGCGCTACCATGCGGCACCGGCGAGCGGAGGAGAGCGTTCGCCCAGGCACTGAAAAAAAGCGGCAGATCGCACGCGTTGTGGGAATCAATGCAATGCGAAGCAGCCAGCAAGGAGCAAATCATGCTGTTCACAACATGCATGTCATGATTTACATGTTAAGACCTGTCATTTATGTTCGTCAGACAGTCACGTCACGCAATACGAATTCTGGTGTATATCAAGCTAGCGAAACGGCCGCGATCGCGCCATGAGCATGGCATGTTAATCGCGTTATACATGACATGCATGTCATGATGCTCGTGTTACCACCTGTCATTTATGTTCGTCATACAGTCAAGTCGCGCAATACCAGTTTTGGCGTATATCAAGCTAGCGAACTGGACGCAAGTGAACCATGAGTGTGTCATGTAAATCACGTTGTATGTAACATGCATGTCATGATTTTCGTGTTACCACCTTCCTCTTAAGTTCGTCATACAGTCACATCACGCAATACCCAATTTGGTGTACATCAAGCTAGCGAAACGGCCGCGAGCGTGCCATGAGCGTGGCATGCAAGTCATGTTGCACATAACGTGTCATGATTTACATATTACCACTTGTCATTTATGTTCGTCATACAGTCACGTCGCGCAATACCGAATTTGGTACATATCAAGCAAGCGAAACGGCCACGAGCGTGCCATGAGCGTGGCATGCAAGTCATGTAGCACATGGCATGTCATGATTTACATATTATCACTTGTCATTTATGTTGGTCATGCAGAAATGCCTAAACATACCAATTTTTTGATATATCAAGTTAAGGAAACGGCCGCAGGAGCCACACGGCCATGGCGTGTAAGCCATATCCTCCATGACAAGTTAGTCATGATTTTCGTGATACGACCAGTCATACATGTTCGATATACTGTCGGGTTATGCCATACCAATTTTGGTATAAATCCCATTAAAAATACGGTCTGGAGAGCACGAAGTCGTAGGCGGATAGATGAACAGACAGACAGACAGACAGACAGACAGACAGACAGACAGACAGACAGACAGACAGACAGACAGACAGACAGACAGATAGATAGATAGATAGATAGATAGATAGATAGATAGATAGATAGATAGATAGATAGATAGATAGATAGATAGATAGATAGATAGATAGATAGATAGATAGATAGATAGATAGATAGATAGATAGATAGATAGATAGATAGATAGATACGCTTAAAGTTGCCGAAGTTCGCTAAGAAATGCTTCGCATTTAAAATAGAGGAGGCGCTGGATTCACAATCGCCAGGTCTAACGTGCAGCACACACTTGCCCTTTTAGTTTTTTTCTTTGACGGAAACGACATCTCATTAACACGACGGCACTCTCATCTCAACTATTAAAGAAAATGGCAGGCGTTACTCTTGCACTACAAAAAGACAAGAGCCTTGCTGCACCCATTCGAGACAACATGAGCCGCAATGAATAGTACACATGTCTGGAATTAAAGGTGGACCCGTTTGAAGCCTTATGCCAGCCCCTTTTCGTGTTGTACATGGATTTCGGCGTATCGCATCCGTCGCAGTTAGTGATCCTGTTTTCGACATCGTGCTCCCTACAGAACAGAAGGATGAGCAACGACACACGTTGCTTTCGCAATGCCATGCTTACGCGGCTCTCCGTGCAAGCATCCCATCGAGCCGAAAGGGCGAGAACGCTCCATCGATCGCATCCTCACCACTGAAAAGCGCCGCTGGCGACAGCTCACACCGTAGAAACTGCGCCTAGTTTGACGTAAATGCAAAGTGCGCGAGCGCGCGCATCATGCGCATCAGCAGCTGCTGAGTAAAACTGACATGAGGCGTCGGCTGCGCGCTCATACGTTTTCTTTTTCACTCGCTCACAGCTCTTTCCGCACACATCGGCGAAAGTGCTTTTCGTAACGGCGCGTTTCGCATTAAGGCCACCGGCTCTAGAATGGGACTCTAAGGAAACGAGAGTAGCACCATGGCTGCCTCGTCTTCTTCCCTTTTACGGAACACTGTAAACCTCACGACAGGCCCGTAGGCAGAAATTTTTTTCGGGGGGGGGGGGGGGGGGGGACCCGTTGAAAACCTTGAAAACCACCTATTTTCATTATTTATTCGCGGTAAAACACCCCCCTCCAGGCTAGGGGCCCAGGCTAGAGGCCCGGGCCCCTAGCCCCCCCCCCCCCCTCCCCCCCCCCCCCGGCTACGGGCCTGCCTCACGATGATATCTGTGCGCGTGATGCGGACGTCACTTTCGTCTATTTTCGACATATTCCCAACCCCGTCCAGATGGAAGTGCTGAATGGAAGCATGTGCGTCGTCTGTGCTTGAAAACTTCGTCAACTCCATGGCTTCTGCGAAGTTCAGAGGTTGGCGGTTCAAGTGCTCAATACGGCGCGGCATTTCACAGGGCGTTGGTGGCGATGTCCCGTTTTCATCGCTTTTTTCAATCCGAAGAGTCGAACGTGTGCTCGCGCACTACACTGACGCTCCAGGTTGCTCCTTCAAAAGCAGTTGGTGAACGCGACGAGCTATTCCTGTCATGAACTACCCGCGACTGAACGCACACAGCTGGCACACAGCTGGTTACTGGTTACACAGCTGGTGAGCAAGATTCAGCGTATTAATCACTAGCCCGGGCTTGAGAGTATCGATGCCACCGTCGTTAGGCCTGCGTTTCATGTTCTTGCTGCTTCGAGAACTAGGCCTACAGTAGAATACAGGCCGATTGGACGACTTGGTATGTTTCCATGATAATAGTTGCAAGTCCATGACAAAAGTTACCAAATCTTTTTAGGGGCGAAGCTCCTTAAGGTCGAGGCTTGTCCATCACTACGCCGGTGTCACTCGGTGTAGCCACGCTAGTGCGATGACGATGACGCTGCCATCACGGCACAGCACATGCAAGGTAACCATTATACGCCATGACGATGACGATGACGCTGATGACGATGAACAATAACCGCGTTCCAGAGAAAATTCTCTTTTAGGGGCGAAGCTCCTTAAGGTCGAGGCTTGTAAAAGGTGTGGATGCACTCCGGAGTTTGCGCGCACCGCTTTCCTCAAGCGTTCACATGATAGAACAGAAAGGGAAATCATAGAAGCTTACCACATCCACCAGTCTGGCGAAAAGTGTATCAGTGTTCCTTCTATCACACTTTGTGACGAAGAGGTCGCCTTCCTAGAAGGTTATTTGTAAGCCTCCATTCTTTGACATGCTGTTTTGGGCTGTTAGCCATGTTTCCTTTGATGATCACTTCCATTTGTTTCTGACGCAGCACCTTGTTGTTTAAGCATTGTTACCGATCTGTTGCTGGTTTTGCTTTGGTTTTGACGCGGCGCTTTGGTGATCAAGCTTTGTTTCTGGTTTTTATGGTGTTGTTAAACTGCTTCATTCACTTACGATGCTCTTGGCGAAGTTTTTATGTATATATATATATATATATATATATATATATATATATATATATATATATATATATATATATATATATATATATATATATATATGTTCTTGTAGCACTTGTGCAGTTTCTAGCCTTTTTTTCTAGTAAGGTGGGTTGTTTGTTTCCCAAAGGTGGGCCGCTATTCTTTTTCCTTTTTTTCTTTGTTGGATAGGTTATTTTTATGGCGCTCCTCTCGATGTTTAGGCTTTAGTGGTCGTGCACGCGTATGTTTAGCTCCGTTTAATGCAAGTGTATCGTGGTGCCTTAATCTCGGACGTTTTTTATCGCCTTTGCCGGGTAGGGAACTGATTAGGCACAGGTGGGCGGCAATGATGTGGTGTTTCTGGTGTGGGTGTGACACTTTTGTTTCCGGGATGAATGACAGTTCAATGTTATCGCCTTGGCTGCTTGGCGGTATATATTTCCATGTTTGGTCAATAAACCTCAGTTGAAGTTGAGCGCCTGTCCTGTGTGCCTCTTGTCTATGTCCCCGTTTCTTTGCGCTCGTCTGTTTCGCATCTTGTACATCACTCCCCCCGGTGTAGCCACGCTAGTACTCGCCACTCCCGCTAGAGGCGCAGCTGTGCTCTCATTTGATTTGCATGGAGCCCACTAGATGGCTCTGCGGCGCTCGCTCCACTCTCCGGCGCGCTTGCTCCACTCTCGGCTCTCGGCGCGCTTCCTCTCTCTTTCGATGGTCGTCATTTAGTGCGCTTCGATACTACTACTACTGCTATAAACAACGAAGAAGACAAGGCGGCGGAGCGGAGGGCTCGCAAAGCGTCTGCAGCGCGGGCTCTCAAGTTGTGCGAGAGAGAAGTAGGCGGTGGCGACGCAGACAAGCGGATCCAGATTTGCGGGCTCGTGAAGCAGCATCGGCACGGCAGCGCAGGCAAACCGACCCGGAGTTGAGGGCTCGCGAAGCCGCAGCGACACGGCAGCGTCGGCAAGCTGATCCAGAGGCGGCGAGGGCTCGTGCAGCTGTAGCGGCACGGCACGCCGGCAAGCCGATCCAGAGGCGGCGAGGGCTCGCGTCACGACGTGTTACGTCTTTGCATGATCGAATGGTCAATGTACGGGGGGGGATTCATGGTTACCCGAATGATCCCCCCGCAGCTTCGCCCAATCATCATTCACTTCGTGGATATGCTGTGATTTTAACGCGGTAGCGTTAAAGAGCTCGTTTCGCAGAAATTCCGGCGTTGGCGTCGGCGTCGTTGGTTGTGAGCGAAAAATCATCATCTTGTCCGTAACCGAAAAATCGAGAAAGATGCAAATAAAATAAATAATAAAAATTTACGGGTCCGAGTGAGGATCGAACCCGGGCCGTCTGCGTGGCGAGCAGGTGTTCTACCACACAGCCACACCTCTACTTTTTTTTCTCTCTTACATGGTATTTATTCAAATGAGGTTCATGTATACACATAGCGTCCAAAAACTTAAGGCTGCCTCCACAAATGTACAATAGGCATTACAAAACAACTTTCACGCTACACTTTGTTCTAAAAGGGTATTTGAGCAGTGCATTTTATGAACTGTGGATACCAGTCCGGCCGAAACTGTAGTTCTTCATAGAAGTCTTTTAGCTGTACAGTCATTTGCACGAAATGTGACCGCGAAGACACCATTGATTCCGCATGCCTGTCTAACATGCGAGTTTTCTTGGAAATACCGTGAAAAGAACTTCCTCTGCTTGGAAATGTAGTGAAAATAACTTTGATGCTTCGCAAACGCGAGCGTCCTTTATATAGGCGTCGCAATATACCATGTAATATTCCAGGAATATTGCGTGATACAAGCGTACAGAGCCATCGGGCGCCAGAATATGTGACTATCATAACGATTTCCATAGTTTAAAGCCGGCCACCCATTACAAACGGCACACGCCTTACTGCGCGTATTCCCTTAACACTACGTAGTGGGTGCATAGCAAGTATGCACTAAGTGGTTGAAGTAGGCACTCGGGACAGGATATCGCTATCACGTTCGACTCTTAAAGGCGAAGATTAAGCGTCCCCCCAATATTTTTTTATAAAAATAAAGGTTGCAAGTTCAGCGCCGTGTGGACCATTCCTTTCTCTCGTCCGGAGTGTTAAGCGCTGTTTTATATTTTTATCATAGGCTTACACGACGGGTGTGGCCGCAGATATTCGTCGATGTGGCGTCGCAAGCCTTACAGCAGTCACCGATGAGAAAACGTCGTGAATTTGCCTGGTCTGAAGGCTGGGCTCACGGGGTTTTTCTCTCTTCGTGAAGTCCGCCGCGGTGGTATAGCGGTTAGGGTGCTCGGCTGCTGACCCGAAGGTCGCGGGTTCGATCCCGGCCGCGGCGGTCGCATTTCGATGGAGGCGAAATGGTAGAGGCCCGTGTACTGTGCGATGTCAGTGCACGTTAAAGAACACCAGATGGTCGAAATTTCCGGAGCCCTTCGCTACGGCGTCTCTCATAATCATATCGTGGTTTTGGGACGTTAAACCCCAGATATTATATCTCTTCGTGAACAGCCACGAAACTCGGGCTGTCGATGTGAAGGGCAGTCAGCACGGAGCCTAAATATACGTGGGCTCGCGAACCTCCCGTCGTCGCGTGACTGGGCCGACAAGATGTGCCTCCTTGATCTGCATGAACTGGATTGCCTTGCGAACATCGGGCCATCGTCGGGAAGGGAAAGTCGGTATGGCGCCCGAAGAAGGCGCCTGTCTCACAAGCGTCCCGACGACGCCTGTAGTAACGTCAGTCCATGGGTGCCCGTACTCGACTCAGTTCCAGCCGCAGTCCAGAGTTTCCTCACGATGGACCTCCAGCACAGACATTTAAGGCCTACAGCTGCTCTTTGCATGAGTCATATTCATCTCGACCGACACAAAGCCATCGCCGCAACAGCGCCAACTCTCTATGGGCATCACTTATCGTAATGTATAATTTCAAGAGCACGGATCGTTCCAGGAACGGCAGCAGCAGTAGCGAAATGGCGGGGGAAAAAATATTTGATTTTACCGGCCTGCAACGCTTCAGAAGCAAATTTTCGGGCTACGCTTTAATGTAATTGTGCATTCAGGAAAACTGAAATTATTGTTGCAAATGCATGAAGGAAACAGCTTCACAGGAAATTGGGCTTTGCTTTATATATGCCAGATTGCAGAAATGCTCTGTCTTTCGTGCCGAACGAATTCTTTATTCCCAGTAAAGTTGAAAGTTGGGCGAGTTGGTGATAGTTCATGTTTACGTGGGAAGCAGCGCACTGAGACAAGGCACGAAAAGAACGAAGAAAGACAAGACAACCGCTGCACTCGCAACTAGTTTATTTCGAAGAAAACATGGTTAATATACAAACATGAAGGCGTACCACGTGTGACCATGACTTTCAAGCTACAACAGTTTCCGGTGATCTTCCAAAAAAGACACTTCGCAATCACTTAAAACCACGGATGCTTGGCTGATGCAATTATCTTTTCTTTTAGTGATATGGAAGGCCTCGATCACTTCCCTGGTCAGCTGATCCTTGTGATTGGAAAGTATTTCCGTTTCAGAGAACATCGGCGTGCAACCACACTCCAAGTAATGTCGTCTAATGTGTGAATATGCATTATTTGTTAGTGATCTCTTGTGTTCAGTAAGCCTTGTGTTAATGCACCGGCCAGTCTGACCGATGTACAACTTTCCACATGACATGGGTAAACAATAAACAACTGCTGTCCTACAATCGACAAAAGGAGAAGCATGTTTAATGTTACACTGAAAACGATCCTTTTTTGTCGACAATTTGCGATCCAGCTTGGCACATATTTTCCCGAGTTTGTTTGGCGCAGAAAACACGACATTTAAGCCGTACCTGCTGCCAACCTTCTTAAGATTGTGGGCTATTTTGTGCGCATAAGGAATCGAGACGCATTTCTTTTTACTTTCTTCAGAATCCCTATCTTTTTTTGGCTGCATCACAGAAAGGCCTGTGCGCACATCTCGGACTAACTTCTGCGCTGATCTACGCAAAACATGCTCCTCGTACCCAGAGCTTGTCAATCTAACAACCTGTTTATTGAAACTTTCATTAATTTTTTCCGGGCATGACTTGGCCAAAGCCGCGCGCAGGCACGAGTAGGCTATGCCGTCTTTTACTGTCTTTGAGTGCCCGGAAGAGTAGTTGAGTAGGGGCTTTTCTGAGCGCGGACTGTATGACCAGCACACATGGTCTGGCCTACGTGATAATGCCAAATCTAAAAACTGAAGTTGCCCATCGCTTGGCAATGCCCAAGTAAACTCTAGCCCGCTGCTGCATTCCTTGAACACTTTTAAGATATCTACTACAGCCCTGTAAAGCACACTGTGTTTTACAAAAACCAAATAGTCATCAACATAACGAAAGATTTTCATTGCAAGGCCATTTAGGTTGGCTTCAATTTTTCGATTCACGCATCCCAGGAAAATTGTGCTCAGTACCGGAGCCACTTTTGACCCTATACATATTCCAGTCTTTTGTTTGTACAATTCTCCATTCCATTCCACAAAGGTTGACTGCAAGTAAAATGATAGTATTTCAAGAAATGTTCCTACTGATACGCCACATTTGTTGACAAATTCCATTTCGTCATTATCATCAATAATGCACTGTTTTACAATTGACATTAAGGGACCATGTGGAATGCTATAATATAAGTCGTGGACATCAATGCTAAAAAAATTGCAATTACCAGGGTTTGAGGTTGTTAAGAAGGAAACCAAAGAGTCAGAGTTCGGTACACAGAAAGGATCCGATACTTCCAAGGTAACAAGCTGAGTTTGAAGAAATGTAGAAACGTTAAGTTGCCATGAGTCCCTTTCTGACACAATAGACCTAAATGGAACATCAGGCTTATGTGTTTTAGCTGCAAAAAACAACTCAAGGTGCAAGTTGCTCGAGCGTTTCACTGAAGAAGCGAGCTTTTCAAGATTTTTATTCCCGCCTTACTCATAAATAAATTAGCAAATTTTCTTTTATGTCATCTCGTCACGATAATGTCGATAGTTCACATTATAGGGTCCACGTTTAGAGATACGTCTGAATTATTTAATGCAACACTAAATTATCCTAAAATAGTTTCTCAACCTTCCTTCTCGTTGCGCTATACTTTCGCCATCTTTGCATGCGTCAGTATTCATAACGACATGTTCACTTGACGCAAGGAGACGTAATAGGAAAATATATGTGTATATCTAAACTCAGATGCGCCTTAAAACCCGCAGCCCACCACTGTATAGCCAGCCTGATAATCATATCGTGGTTATAGCATGAAAACCCTTCAACGTAACTTTTTTTACTCCTTGTGATGTGTGATGTGCTCGCCTCAGATTAAATGAAGCACTAAAGTGAGGGGCGCGAGTACGTTTTGTGTTCGTCCTTCTTCATATACACCTTTCCCCTTGCGGGAAAGTAGCGAAACGTCTCTTTATCTCGGATGCTTTCGCTCTGGCGATACCGGCAGTCCCGGCCCCTACCACCAAAATGGCAGAGGAAAATGGAAAAGGCGGCATTGCGCACCTCATTTTGCAGCTGTTTCACCAACAAGCCCACAAGAAGTATTCATTAAACAGCCCCGGTTGGCCCGTCAGTTTGTAAATAAATAAAAATGTCACAGTTTCACCGCAAGGGTGAAGCAATGAATGCGATAGCAACAAATTGTAATGTTATACAAAGTGATGCTGGCAGCTAACTCTATTGAATCCGATCTCACGCAACTCTACAAAACGCTGTTGTAAGAGAATACGGCCGCTCGAGGCACACTTTTTGTACCGTCTCTTCGCGTTGAGAGCGCAGCTCGTACCGCTGACGGCTGCCGAAATAGCCAGATAACGCGCGCATCCAGCGACGACCGCGCTCGTAAACTCAAAGGTCGCCAGTTGCTACCCCCCCCCCCCCCCTTCGCGTCTTTTCACGCTCATTAAAGACGGCCGCTCTAACAGGCGGGGGGGATCTTATCGCATGCGCCTCGGAGCGACGGAGATGGGCCGGCTCGTTTGATCTCCGCTTCATCCGCGTTCGTCGCCCCCCGCTCGCGTGCTATTACCCGCAGGTAGAACGTACGATGCGCTGGGGGTTGTTATCAATTTGGAATTTATACGGGACATGGCAGTGACGGCGACGGCAAAAGCCCGTCGAGACTGTCCATATAATTGCTATCGCAATAAATAAATAAATAAATAAATAAATAAATAAATAAATAAATAAATAAATAAATAAAAAACCTTTGCCCGCAGGCATCCCTTTGGTTTCAAGAATGGTTGGAAAGACCTCCTTGGCAGGCGTCGCAACGCTGACCGTCGTGATGCTGGTGGTGCTGTGTGTAACGGAGATTCAGGCCTGTGACAACGCGTCGTGCCACTCTCGCTGCGTTCGTGACGGCGGCAGCTCGGGATACTGCAACGGCCCCGTCTGCCAGTGTAGAAAGAATTACAGGCGCAGCGTCGACAGTCACCTGGACACGTGGCCAAAGCACGCCAAGCGCAGCGTCGACAGCCACGCCTAGTCGAGCCCCGGGATACGGTCATAAAACTCAGAGGCCTGTGGCAGCTTCAATAAACGTGTGCTTTAATCGGGCGAAAGGCTCGCATCATTTCTGACGGTGAGGCAGAGACGAGAAGTTTATTTTATTGTTTGCACATTTGCGCATTTTTCAGGCAATATACCGTGGAAAGTTCTGTTCAATTTACCATTCGTGCTTAGAAGAGAGACCATGATACACGCACACACAGACTGCACTTGCGAGTGCACAGAAGGTTCAGAGAAGATGTAATAAATCTCAGGCCCGTATTCTGAAACGCTCCTTACCTTGGGCAGTTTACTAACGTTACGTGAGGAGCCCTTCGTGCCTCCTTATCGTCCGCATCGGTGGTTACGCTGGTCGGCTGATGATCCGAAGGTCGCGGGTTGGATCCCGTCCGTGGCAGTCTATTTCGATGGGCCCGAAATGCTAGACGTGCGTGTACTGTGCGATGTCAGTGCACGTTAAGGTGGTCGAAATTTCCGGAGCCCTCAGCTAGGGCGTGCCGCATAATCATATCGTGGTTTTGGCACGCAAGACATCAGATATTATTATTATGGAATAACCCATATCGAGCTCGTCATGAGGCAATAACAGCACACACTTTACAAGGACGGACAGCAGGAATGCAGGGCACATTCGCTGACCAACAAATGTACTTTTATCGTTCATCCATCGTGGTAAATATACAACACGTACCAACAACAACAAAAAGCGCTACAAAATGAGCAAGGCCAGCAGATACACATTTAAAGCAGTCAACGAGAGAGCAGTGATTATCCAGCTCAGCCTCTAGGGTGAAGCTAACTCTGTATCTAAAAGGGCTATAGAAGAGGTACTGACGCAGCCTCTTAGGTTCACGGTTTTCTGGGCGATTTTTCGAGTCACTTTGGGACCAGATCTTCGTAGCACGCTCGGTGCCGCTGAATTGTGGCGAGCAATCACAATTTCGTGCAATGGGTGTCCAGATGTCCTTAAATTAGCACCGTCATGCTGTACTTGTGCTCTAACAATCTTTTATGTATTAAGCATCTTTAATTCAGGCATCCTCCTCCTTCTTTGACCAGCTGCATGTCTTGAACCTCCAAACTGGCACATAATAAAACATTGTTAGAGCACAAGCTCAATGCGACAATTCGAATTTCAGGACATCTGGATACCCCTGCATGAAATTGCCTATGTTCGCCTCAAATCAGTAGGACGAGCGCACTGCGCAGATCTGGTGACAAAATGACTCGAGAAGTAAGATGGCAAGTTGGGCCAGTTGGTTGGGACTCATCGTGAACTTGGTTAACAGCGCAACACTAGAGACACGGACACAAGGAAGGAGCAAACGAACAACACGGCGCTGTCTCTCAAATGATTTTACCCGGACGAGGCTTA